>JAZHYW010010017.1:0-31572 GCA_037355805.1 Ixodes ricinus | reverse complement strand
AGGTATATGTATAGATGGTAGCGAAGCTTCCATAGAAGCCCATAGGCGCAAAGATGGCGGCTCATGGGGCGCAGCGCCATCTGTGAGATGTGCGGCATTGTCATTAGTCATGCTCGCCTGTGACGTGCAGGAAGTGACGCTTTATTAAAAAGAAACACGAAATGACGCAATTTCCTCATGATTGTGACGTCACGATTGTTTTTGGCGCGAAATTGAAATGATTTTCGCCGGTGGCGCGAAATTAAAATGTTTTTTTTCCCCGATGTTCTACATGCCTGCGCAAGTACCGTCCTTCATACGTTGCTTCAGGCGCGTCATAGCGTCATAGCCTTGTTTGTATCAATCACTTCCATGTAATCTCCAAGGTCTGATCTCTCCTTAATCTCTCTTGCAAAAGAACCAGCCCAGTTTTTTTTATCAGTTCTAGGAACCACCAATAAGTTACTATCCTTTTCAAATAAGCAGGGTGTTACAGCATGCCCATGAAGGCATACTTATTATTGTAATTATGGCTTGTTTGCCAAGAAAGACAAAACGGCACAAGCTTGGCTTACACAGTTTAATATATACCAACTTAAAACACCACCACAGGACACCAAGGTGGACACTTCAAGATAGAGAAATGGTGTTGAAAACATAGTCAAAGGAGGTTTGGACAACTCTGCGCACGCACTTAATAACCTTGCTTAATACTCTCAATATGAGGCACGTTCTGGCACGCATTTATCTTGCACTGTTCGCGTAGAGAGCAAGGTAGAGAGCTCGTAACTAGATTGAACCATATTAATGACAGGTGAAGTGCGCGGCCATGCATGTCTTTTGCATTTGAATGTCCACATGAATTAATGCTTCAAGAGAGAAATTTGAGACCTTTCGTTATAGTACATGCGCTTGCCACAAACATATTTTGCTCCACAGCTTGACTGTCTATGTGAGCGCTAGTACACAAGAAACTGCCACAAATCGACACGAAAAAAAGCATTAGAAAAAGTTATCAATCTGCTCTGCTGCAAAGTGTTAGCACCATACTGACTCACTGATTTACCTTTCATCGCAGTTTGATCTGCTTTTGTATACCTCAGACAACCAAACATTAATCCAGGGTTATATTTCAAGTCGTCACGCTGCACAAGTACACATCGAAACCAACGCTTGTTCTCATACACTCTTCCGATCATGCACAGGGTTGCACAGTGTGTGCAAGGTGTGTGTAGGGTGTCAACCAACCCGGGAAACCTAAAATTTTCAAGTAATTAGGATTACATTGAAAGGACGGGGTAATATCAAGGAAACCATAAAAAAGTTCCAAGTCAGTAAGAATGATAAGTGAAAGTGCAACGGCAGCGTGCAACAAAGCCCAATGATTACACGTTGGTGCCGCTGCACTGAATAACGTTGCCCGACACGTCACTAGGCAGCGCAGGCCACTAAGTACTCCCTAACCGAAGTAACGGTCAACATTTCATCGAAATAGGCAAGAAAACCTTGGGGAAATTGGGGAATTCGGAATAAGTGATTTGGTAGACACCCTGTCCACTCATTCGAGTGGGCGACGTCATCTAGCACAATACTGCGAGGATCAAATAAAGCAAAAATATTTTAAATAAAATTTAAAAAAATCAGTTTTGCATGCAGCGACACTGAAATTTTGATATTGATCCATGGAAAACTCAAGTTCATCTAGCTGAACCTATACGTTAATTGCAGTGTCTGAGCATGCAAAACGGACTTCTACACTTTATTTAAAGTATGCTATATTCATTTGGTCATCGCTGTAGACAGTTTCGGCAGGGCATGTGATAATTTAGAGGAATGTACTCGCACAATCCGGTTTGCTAGCGCGAGCATTGAATGCAACATATAAAAAACTAAAGGCAATTCCTGTGGGCATAACGCAAGTGTTGTTTTATCTGCACAGCCTCTGAACTTGCTGCTTAGTTTTCTGTCTCACAGCTGCATCAAGGAGTTCACTATTCTTTTTACGGGCAAACCAATGAAGTCGCACCCTTGCAAACAAAGCAAATAAATCATTATAGACATCCTCACTGCAGAGAGTCAGCAGCTTTTCGACCTTCTCATGAAGAGTGATGCACAACGCCTTCCCAACGCCTTCTTTTAAAACCAGACTGTCAACTGACCCAACAAAAACCTTCTCACAAGCTTCAACGAAGGAAACAAAGCAAGGTGAAGGGACTGAGAGGCTTCCGAAGTCTCCTTCAGCCGTTCCTTTCACACTCAAATACAACAACACTTGGCTCTCATCAGAAAAAGTGGCATTCTTGATTTGCAATTCACATTGCTGAGTCACGTTTTGACATGTATGGAACTTGGCAAACCTTGTTACCAGCCATCCAGCAAAGTAAACCATGTTGTTAAGTGATAATAAAGAGGGATAACTACAAGATGTGAGGTCAGCTGCACATTGTGGAAGGGAGCTTCCTAGACTAAGTGAAGGTGAGGGAACTGAGAGACCAACAGGAAGAGCCGCTAAAAGAGTTGCCATGTCCTCTTCGCAGTTGCTCTTGTCGGACAGTTTAAACAAGTTGCTAACTAGGAGATGCCTAAAGGCTGCCTGAAACTGCCGGCAAGAGGAATTGGTGTTCGCACCAGACTTCGACCTTATTACGGAGAATGTGTTTTCAAGTGCATCTTGATTGAGATGGCGAGTCAGAAGGTATCTGAAACCATACTTAGATGTCAGGTGCTCACAAATCAGCATCACAGAGCGAATGGTCAAGCAGAAACCGCGAATGCAAGCAGGCTGCCGTGGGCAGCCGAGAACGTTAAGGCTTTCAAACATGAGAAGGCATTCCGTCAGAAACTCCTTGTGAACAGAGCCCTCGTGCATTGCAGACAGATATGCACTCTTCCCGCGTTTCTGTGAGCTGTTCAAGCTATCAAAAAGGCGATCCATTCTTTCAATGAACCGGGCCGTGTGGATAGCTTCAACTGGCAGTTGCTGAAAAGTGACCATGGCAAACATTGCAGCAGCACAGTGATTACTGAATATTTGTGCTGCTAGCTTCACTGACATCTTGGAGGCAAAAGTCAAATTAAAATGCTTTTCATTGAGCCTAGGCATGGACCGGATTTCAAGCTGTTTGTCTTTTTCGTAGGCTTCCCTGAGGAAAGAGCTTTTTAACGTGTGGTCTCCAACTTGAAAATTGTACTTGAAGAACATATTTCGCAAGCACTTCAGGAGATGCGGAACATCAAATAGAAAAAAAGTGGCTTCTCGTTCACAGTTATGTAGGGCTTCTCAGTGGTGACAAGGCCATTAAAAAGAGCAACATTCTGATTCCCTTGGTCACATACGACAGCTACTGGCTCCAGACCGGCTTTCACAAGCAAACTGTGGCACTGGAAAAGGAGGTCTCGCAAAATGTTGGCAGGTGTTCCCCCATGAGCAAAAAAATAGCCAAGTGGCTGCTTCCATGGCGTGCGAATGCCTTTAGCCATAAACACAAGAGCTTTGTTAGCGAGGTTATGGCCTCTTCCAGTGCTACTTTCTTCGAACCCTTCAAACCTGTCCACAGAGGGGTTGTACGAGAGCTCTTTCGTGACGTGCATCTCGTCAAAGACAATGAGACATGGCCTATCTTCTGGTGAAAAAGAAGCTGCACGTCTTTTGACAAGTTCGAAAACTTCTGGGTAAAAACCAACCCTCAGGGGAACACGCTGAAGCCAAAGCTGTAAAGACCTAACGGATGGGAGCCTCAACAATTGCCTACAGTAACGGTAACCCTTAGGGCTGTGAAAGTACAAGCCCAAGGCAAAGGCTTTGTTCTGGCTGCACCACCGCCGGCCGAACCTGCTTGTAGTGCTCATCTTCAGCTGAGCTTCCACAAGGGCAGCAACGGCTGGAGACACAAGACTACGCACACTCTCAACTATCTCAGTGACAGTCAGCATATGACGCCGTCGCTGCAGTCGTTGCTGGAGTGTCTTGTTCTGCTTCCGAAGCTGTCGAAGTTTGGCCCTCAGCTCATCCATCTTCCCCTTGCCCTCGGTACGGGTGGCACAGGACCCTGCAAGGGGAAAGCGAAAGCAATTAAGAAACGCTTCGAGAAACAATGAAAGGAGCAATGCACCTCATCTGTAGAAAATGTGGAAGTAAAAGTAAGCTTTGCGCATCATGACAGATACCTACGTTGGTGAGAAACTGCAGAAGTCGAAGTCACCGAAGCACCATAATCGGTAGGGGATGGTTTGGGCGCCCACACATCGTTTTCTCCAGAAGGAAGACCATTTCCATCCATTGCGTATGTGTGATCCACTACAAAAAACAAAACAAAGAAAACAAAGTGACAGACTGGTTGCAAAAAGCTGAACCAGCTATAGCCGGTCAAGAACTACGCAAGAAAGTAATCTTCAAAGACTGTCCTAAACAATGCACACTATCAAAACTTACCATGAACTCTGGTTGGAGGGCTAGTCTTAGCGCTACAGGTCAGAGCCGTCAGACTGCTCCCCACGTCTGCAAAGCAATGACGAGACAAATAAAAAATCTGTCAAAAATATCAGTCATTGCATTGTTTCAGGATGTTCCTGCGGCATGTGACAAGCTAGATTAAAAACATGGTAATACACGTTTCGCATGTTTCCCAAGAGAGCAAAGTACTGGGAACACACCCTATCATAGAAAGGATGGCTACCACGCGACAGTCCGAAATGTATAAGAAACATGGCCTGTAACACTTCTCCGCCAATATGCAATATATTTTACCTTGTTCCGTTTTGCGGTGCGTGTGACCCCGTGATGATGCGGGCGCACCGACGCTACTGCTGCTGGCGGGTGTGGGCTCGCTGTCGCTGGTCAATTGGCCAGGGCTGCAGCTCTGGACGACATCTTCGGCACCTACGCAAAGTTGATTTGCAAAGTTAAGCACACACGTTATGTACGCTAAAACAGTTCCTTTTATCTCCATGTGAAATACCTTCTGAAGAAGATTATGTTCTCAGTAATAATCAAAAACAAGATTTCGTGCTCACCTTCAGTGGTCAAAAATGCTGGTATTGCATCACGACGCAGCCTTCCTCGATATAGAAACGCAGAGGGCTTGAAGTGCCTGGAGCATACCGTCCGTTCCCGCAGCTGCTGTGGTGTCTTGTTTTGTAGGCTTGGGTTCCGGCAGAACTGAACCCAGACCCTCCGCCTGAATGTGAAGCAGTGTATTACTTTACATATCCTGGGCTAAACTCAGCAAGCCGAAATGCCTTCAGTGGACATTTAAGAAAGGAACAAGATTAAACAATGATGTTAGCGATAAACTGGTGACATCATTGTACCTGGTTTCCCGTCTGGGTCCAGCGAACGCCATGAGAGCGGAGCACACCTCTGTGCCCGTGAGGTTAGATAGGTTCACAACGCAGACGATTACATTACAAGATTCCATAGCACATCCACAGCAAGCAGACCTGATAGTCGCCAGCATGTTAGAAGGACGACACCAACCACGTTTCAAGCAGAAAGGATGTTTTAGTGTTATTCACACCATAATACGAAAGTTGGTTAAAACTGAAATGTTCAGTTATTGTTTCTTATTAGGTTTTTGTGGTCACGCAGCCGTTCAGCAGAGGCCACGCAAATCTGCCACTAATATCTGAGATTAGTTTCGTCTCGCGCAGCTTGGAACGAAGACTGGGCCCAAAAGCGCTCGATCAACGGGTGCCTATTACTAAATGAGCATGCATGAGGGCCCATAGAAGAGGTGAAGAGCTTACCAGACATCACCGGACAACGGACATCAGGACATCACACATAGTTGCAGCGGACACAGCTGCAACAAGGTTCACCTTGCTGAGTCCACAGGAAAACGATGAAGTGTGATGCCAGCGGTGCAGTCGTCACTCCGGCATCGCGCTACCGAGCAGCGTCTCTTTACATGCGGTAGGCTCATCGTCCCGACGAAGGGAGCCTTGAACGCGCCCGGCGGGCCCTCGACGACAAAACCCGCAGAACGGCGCAATAGACCAGTACAAACCGTTCTGCACTTGAAAACGTGGGAGAACTTAAGACCACGACTTATTAAACGATTGCAAAGTGAAAGTTTGACGGGAGCTACAGAAGTGCAGGCACACTGGCAAACGCAAACAATGCAAACACGAGGTGTATCAGGACTGCAAACTTCGGCCGACGGCGTAAACACCCGTAATAGCGACGTTCTAGAGGTCGCAACGAGTGTTTTAGACTGCTTTTTCGGGTTGCCTTCGAGTCCGGTAAATTGGTCGGCATTTGCATTTAGACATCATAGAGTCACCTTTGTTGGCATACTATTGCAAATAATTGCTCTGTAGATAGCTCCTTGTTTTTTTACCTTGTTTTGCAAAAAACAAAGTAGTTCATGTTGGTCTTGTGGTGTACTTTGGCGTGGTGTACTTTGGCTAGCTGATTCATTCTCAAATCTTAAAAAGTGGTTTTCTGGACTTCTCTTCTATGGCAAACTTCAGTCATTTTTGGGCTGCTTTGAAATTTTGCAGGAAACCTCTAGCAGTGTCATACAAAATTAGTTTCTGAAATTAGCTTTATATCCGAAAAATCTTGAAAATGCCTGATAGGCAGCAAAACATAGGGTATTTACAATGGGCACATTATGGGTACATTATATAATGCATGCTTAGACACTTGATACCTTTGTAATACTGGGAACAATAGGGAATATTAAACTCATAAAAATTTACTTTTCGTTTCATTGCAGGAAGCTTCCACGAGTCTGAGAGTTAAGAAACTTCCATGAGTCAGCCGGAAACGTCGACAAGTCATCTGGATTGCAAGCCATTATTTCATTTCTTATTGTTTTATAACTAATAAGCAGTGCATTGAAAGCTTCAATTATATTTACGTACCTATTTTACTAATAAACATGTTTTTACAGTTCTTGAACAGGAGAAAAATCATTTGCTTACTGGTGCGCAGCTATGGCTGTGTCACTGTCATGAGAGCTTGCGATTGACAGGTGTTCAATATTTTGTGTACTTACAGACATGCCAATAGCTATGCTTTGCTATGATGTCAGTTTATTCACACCAGCTTGGTGCAAAGGCCTATTTTTGCAACAGCGCTTGACTATATTGCAAAGACTTGACTCAAGAGACTGAAAGCCGCTAAGGCAACTAATTAGTGTTGCAATTCTTGATTGCCATGGTAAGTCATGGTTTGTATCTTGACGTTAGCCCCCTCACATAGTCAGTCGCTGCGGTACAAATCGGCTTCAGTACTCGTCCTTACCACTATATAAGAAGTTTAGCTATTCAAAGCCTTATGGATTTTTGGGATTAAAATATCCAGGCAGTAACTAGGTGTCCTGTAATAGTTTTCAAGTCGTCTATGGTAGATCTTGCAAGACATCTTGCAGCCCAAGGACTGGGCGTTATGCCTGCTGGAAGACGGCTACAGGACGTTCCAAGACGTCCGGGCTATATAATATCTTGCCAAGATGTCCACAAAACGTCTTGTAGACCTTGCCAAGACAAATTTTAAGACATTTGTTTGTGTAGGCCAGAATGATGGTGCATGAGCTGGGAAAAGGATTGCTAAAAGACATCTTATATGCCTTTTTAAGATGTCAAATATACCTATCTAGAGGTGCTGTAGTCGTCTTCAAGAGTTCTTCAAGACATCTTGCAAGACGCCTTGTAGCCCAAGAAAGATGGGGCGTTAGCCCGACTAGAAGACGGCTACAAGACGTTTCAAGACGTCTTGGGCTATATAACGTCTTGCCAGGATGTCTACAAGACGTATTGTACATCTTGCCAAGACGTCTTTTAGCCGTCTTGTAGCCATCTTTGCGTTCAGTGGGATTGTGTGCGGATAACGTCTGTTTCTTAGAAAATTCTCGGGTTTTGTTCTGTTGCTAGAACGTCTGAAAACATAATTTATAAACGCTAGCCAGGATCTTTTTTCTGCGGACTACAAGGGCGCCAATTTCCGCCTTGGGTTTTCTGGGTGTGTCTCTGTGCGCCTCTGCGGCTCTAAAATATGCGAGTTTAACACGGCCCTACTGGGAAATCTTTGTTCAAAGCAGACTCGCGCGAACGAGAAAGAGAAGTTACCCGCATTGTTGGTGTGTTCAAGCGCCTAACTAAGCTCTCTAGTTTAAGCCTTCCTGCCTCCGAGGCATAAAACCTTCGCACTCTGGTTCATGCTTTACGTGGTAAAAAACGAATGGTACAAACACTTCAGATATCTCGAGCTACATACAATATTTTAAGAAAATGCCTGTCGCCCGATAACCCTAGAAACTTCTTAGTGTACGCAACCGGTGATTAAAAAAAGCGTATTTGTCAGGGCAAGCCATCCACGTCCGCAATAAATCGAGTGCCAGAGGTTACATTCTGATATTATCACCGATGGGAAAGGTCTCTATAAGTGTGACCTGAAAACATTCGGCAGAGACAATTCACACTAGCTGCTTACGTGTAGGAACGCAGAGCATTCCTACACGCAGCGCATTCCTACAAGCAGCGTGCCGCGTCTTCTTTTTCAGACCGCTCTCCCGCAGTGACATCACGCTTCCCCACTGCGCAGGCGCGGCGCGCGTGCCAGCTCCACGGCTTCTGTGGCGATACATCTGGGTTGCTGTGCTTTTCTTCATGTTTTATTTCTCAGCCACGTCCGCTTTTTCTTCAAGCGGCCACGCCGGCTTCCGTGACGAAACATCTGATATGACGTGACGCTGCCAACGGGACTTTAAATGCCGTTTCGCTGAGCCAAAGGGCATTTAGGTGCCGTTTTTCGCTGCTACAGACAACGGCTCCAGACGCCGCCGGCTTCGCTCTATGGGACAGTTAATGCTTTTGCATTGGTAAAGGTTTAATCGGCGAACTTGTGGCTGAAAACAAAAGGAAGAACGAGCGTCGAGGTAGTAGAGAAGCGGGTGAAGATTTGACGGCGTAACAGTGAGCGTGAGCGAGACTGACTCGACAAGGTTCCGCGCAGCTCCTTATGTATATTGCGTCACCATCTCGAACATTCAGCCGAGAAGGTTCTGGCGTTGCGCGTTCGGGGTGAGATTGAAGAGGCACTTTCGAGAACAAGAAAGCAGGATCTTGTAGAGGTCCTTCACAGGGCGTTTCTTGTTCGGCACTGCGCTCTGCCACATCATTAAAGAATTAACAATTGCGTTACACATAGAATGCAAAGTACAAAGAGTAGCTTAGTCTCCTTACTGAAATCAGAAAAATATAGGGAGGGGGACAGACCGTGACGCCCCAAGCGGTTAACTTTAAAACTACATGAATGGGGAAAACAATTACAATGACTCAGCGCTCGACCGACATAACCGAACGCGGCGTCAGCGTTCGGCTGGAGTTCATGTTCTCCGGTGAGGGGGAGGCGGGGCTCTTTTGTTACCACTCCAGCCTGCATGAACAATGCAGCATGCACGGTGCCCAGCTCAGCGCAAAAGCCGAAGTGGGTGAAGCTCGCATTCTCTGACGACTCTGAGTTAACACTTTTTACTTAACACTTTTTAAAGTTAACACTTTTAAAAAAGGAAATGTTAAATATATTTTGTATCTTTGCCTTTTTTAAAAGAACCTGATGCAAAAAGAAATATGAGGAAAATACATATTCAAAAGAATCCTGCTTAAGGTAATGACAATATCAGTTTTTTACGATGCAGGATTGGGCGAGTTGGCTATTTATACTTGTAATTTACAGCGCACAAAAACCATTCACTCAAACACGCACACCAGTAAAACGTAATCACTCATTAGGTGTTTACTATCAGCTAAGTGTTTTATTTCGTGTCCTTCTAGGCCTTTGCACATCTAAAACAGTTTTTTTTTTCGTTGCAAGTTTAAATAACCCTCCTTGATAACGTTAAAGAGGAGTTGCAAACACATTTATCGTAGAACATGGTTAAAATTGCGCACAAACAGAAAGGAACAGTGAAGAGGAAGAGAGAAGAGACAAGCGCAAACTCGCTCGGGTTCCCCCGTGCGAGTGTGGCCTCGGCTCGAGCTGACAACGCGGGCTGTTCTTCTTTCTTCTTCAATACATCGAGTTGTGAGTTTGCGCTTGTCTCTTCTCTCTTCCCTCTTCACTGTTCCTTTCTGTTTGTGCGCAATTTTAACCATGTTCAATCATTACCAACTCGCCCAACTAACGACATTACTACACTTATCGTAAATCTTTGGAACGCTCTTAGCCTCAATAATTTATGGCGTTATCTGTTGAAAGTTCTTGCTGATAACAATGCATTTAATCAAGTCTGCTGAGCACTCACTGTCGCGGAAATGGATGCCTAGTGATCTAGCATTTTTTTTTGTTGTTAATATGCTTTTTAAACGGTCTTTTACACATATTATAGGTTATCCCATATATTTTTGACACATGAGAGATGTAGTATTTTCATCCCCTATTAAACTTTTGGTATTTTAATGTTTTCAGCCCCAACAAACGCATAGGATTATGCAAAAAAGTCAACTTTTACCAAAATAACAGTACTGTTTGCACAAATAAGCTTAAAACGAAACATATATAGGACAAGCTGGAATATGTGTATTTAACCGCTTAATAGAGCACACCATAAAAAGCAATATTCTGGGCGTCTAGGCATTCATTGTCGGGACTATGGGTGCTCAACATACCTAAAAAAACTGCGCTGTTATCAGCAAGCACTTTCAACAGCTCTGGCGAGAAATGATTGAGGCTGAGAACATTGTGAAGTTTACCGAAAATCACTTTAGCAAACAACGAATTGTGATAGTGTGTCCGCGACCTCTTGGGAACCTGCCAAAGCGATAGGGTAAGGGAGGGGAGGGGGAGGAGCATACAATAACGCAACTAATTACAATGTGAAAATGTCGTCCTTTATTATTATATAGTGTAGAAGATAGAAGCATCGAGTAAAATGATGAATGGTTGGAGAGATGGCAACGGCAGTACCATTTATAATTGTCGGTAACTTGCGCCACCTAACCAGGGTCAACAAAAAAGAAAGAAAAAGGGGGCGGGGTGGGTTTCTTGAGGCCAGGGCTTCGCGGACCCCAAAACTTGCTTCGCAGACCCCCAGCAGGTTTGCGGAACCCCTTTAGGAACCACTGTTGCAGAAGATGAAATACAACACTGAGTTCATAGTCCACGCTGATTGAGTTCTTTTTTACTAGTGTGCGTCTCTGAGTTTGAAACCATTTTGCGCCGTAAATTGCAAAACAAAATCTGCATCACCAATTTTTCCTCTATAGACTGGAAAAATGAAAATAAAACAAGTCTTTTGTATCTTTGTATTAAGGTCGTACTCGAGTGATGAGAGCATAAAATGGGTCAGAAAAATTATTCCCTCGAAAATATTCCCCATTCATCATTGTATTTCAATATAGCCTTAATATAAAATGTTGGACAGTTGCTTGCGAAAAAAGATAATACTCTTTTGCGTGCCCCAGCCAGACAAGGGAATATTTTAGATCACCCGGAAATCTTAAACATAAAAGGTTAATCAATCTGCTACGCTGAAAGCGGCGACATCACAATAAACTTCAATCTTATTATAGGCACCTAGACATAGACTTGAACTTCCTAACTTGAAATTTGTAGGGCGACACACTTTTTTGGGGCCTCTCTCATGTCCTAGTTACACTAGCGCTATTAACTGTGATAAGCCAATGAGACTTGACACGATCGCAATCGGCCGGAGTAGACGGCGATGTCACCACTAACGATCAATGAGTACGACTGAGCTGGCCTACCTCAGTAGTTAACTGATGAGTGTTCGTCCCACTAAAGCAAGATATGGCAGCGTGCGCCGAAATACCGGACATGGCCAGCATTGGCGAAGCTGTTAGTATTCGGATGATTGGTGGAGGTATATAGATAGTGTCGTAGCAGCAAATTTTATTGGAAGAGGTATGATTCGGGTCCAGAGCTTCCGCTAAAACGATCATGGCACATCACAGATGCCATCGCTCGGAGAGGACGGCCATTGTGATGTCGGTGCCGATAAAATATTCATTATTTCTGTCTTTCTTGAATTTCTGAGAAACGTTCTGATTATCGTTTCTTAACTCTACAACCCAAAAAAGTATTTTTAATGTTTTAAACATTTATAATAAATGAAAAGTGTACATGTGATTTGGTTTTGGTTTCGTTTCAGTTTCAACTGTGTACCGTGACGCTCATCTCAGCTGAGGTTGTTAGTCTTTTGTCGCCTTATGTGATGTATACCGATAGACACTCGAAAATGCCGTTAGGCTTGCACGAATGTTTTCTTCTTGGGTGATAATATGGACGTACCATTTTAGAACTCCAATGAACTCCTCAACCTGCCCGCTTGTTTGTTGATGGTAGATTGCAGATCGATGGTGAGAAATTATGTTTGAGTTCAGGATCTTCAGGAATGTGTGAAATAGAAACTGGAAATTATGACCCAAACAATCACGTTCTGGTATCATTTGCGGCTGAAGATTGTTGTTAGATATGTGGCAGACAACTTCTGCCGTCACTCGAGTACAGAACGCGACCTCCGGCTACTTACTACAGTAGTCCACTCAAGCAGTTGCCAATCTAAATTCTGATCAATGTCTACAATGGTCCAAAAACGTCAATTCTCAGCTGTTTTCATGCATTTGATTGAAATGGCACTGGTTGGAGAGGTGGCACCGCTGCCACCGCTGTCTTTTCAGTTTTATGACACGTGTGACAATCTCTGACGCAAGTTTCTGCTTCAATGTCCATCCTGTGCTACCTGAAGCGCTGATGTAGAAGCTGCTTGGTTCGCTTAAATACGTGGTGTGACTCGTATGCTAAGTCAATCAGTCGCCGTCGCAGTAAAGTAGGCGGAACCAGCACTTCCCCGTAGTAGTACGTAGTCCTCCAAGGATAGCTCTTCTCGCAGCTTGTTGTACGGTGACTGTACTCAGTCCCGTCGTTGTTCGAGTCCGCTTCACAATATGATACACTTTATCACGCGAAGCAAATCCGTTTCTTGTTTCATTTCATTTTTACCTCCTGTATGTCTTTTGAGTAGAGGTTACGTACAAGACAAGTGAATTCTTCTTCATTCTCTCATGTTTCGGCGTGGTCGGAGAAATTCGGTGCAGGCAGATGACAAAGTACTTCCGCCATGACGTTCATATTTTCCTTCTGATTGTGAATTTTATAGTCCTATTTTAGAATTTGCATAGCCAATATGGCTGCTTTCAACGGCTGAAAAACGGTTAAATCAGTAGAAAATAGGGTAACGAGAGTCTGGTGCTTGAGCATTAAATGGCGGCCGAGAAGGAAGACGTGCCATTTCTCGCAAGCGCAGAGACATGCCAGAGCCGAGCAGTTTACTATACTTCGTCTCACCTTAGTATGGACTATTGTTAGCCGCGCGTGCTAAAAGCGCAAGCTAGTTGCTTCGAACGAAGCATCGGCGGCTGCACGAGCGCTCGTGCAGCGAGTGCTCCAGTCTATAGGCAGTCAAGGTTAGCCGCTCGCGCTAGCACAGCATTCGCGGTTAGTCCATGCTAAGGTGAGACGAAGTATAGGGGAATACAGGATCGAGACTCTCCTCATTTGCATGAGGCAGAACGACGGCCGCACTATAAAGTACCCCTGGTGGAGTGTTTTATTTGGCGATGCCTCCCTCCCCCAACCCGCTCAACGCCAGCAGAGCACGCGAAGGAAATGCCTCGGCATGCCGTGCGGTTGTGCGGGGTCAATAATGCGAAGACGGTACCGCTGCCGCCGTCAAGCGTGTTTCAGCGGATCATCGTTGTCGTATTTTTCTATATAGTCTTGGCGAGTGATCTTGTATTCCCCTACTTAAGTATTCGCCAATGTTTCTTTTTCTTCTGTAGAGTAGTTCCGCATGGCGCTAGAAGGTGTTGGCATCGCGAATGATATGGTGTGTATTCCATCTGGATGTGCTTGTGGCAGAACTGCGCCCAACCCATAACTCGGTGCAAATGTTGTGGTGACGGTAGGAAGTGTCACATCAAAAACGGTTAGAACACAGTTCCGAATTGCATCGAACGAAAAAATCTGACCATCCAGGGCTACACTCCTGACTGATACCCCTGGTACACGGGCACACTTAACCGCGGTTAACTCAGCTTTAACCGCTCATTCAGACTGGAAGCGGATCCGCGTTCGCAAAGCGGTTGCGAACGCGGCTGTATAAAGATCCAGTGCAATTGCACGCGCACTCGATGACATCATGAGCGCGTGCAATTGTACTGGATCTTTATACAACCGCGTTCGCAACCGCTTTGCGAACGCGGATCCGCTTCCAGTGTGAATGAGCGGTAACTGCTGTTACGTACAAGCACAGATACCGCACTATACTCTCGGACAGTTGTTACAAAAGAAGTGAAGAAAGCGCGTGCACTGCTTTGATGGGCGCTCAAGTAGCGGAAGTAGGCGCACGTTTGCCCATAGCTTTGACTGCATCGCCGCAAAATGTTGCCGGCAAGTATTGAGCACTGACTGTGGCTTAGCGTAACTGCAGTTAAGTGTGCCCGTGTAACAAGAGTATAACCCATTCGAAAGCAACGTTGCCGCTGAAGAAGGTTGACGACTTGCTTACCAAATGCTGGCTAACTTGGGCCGTGTTCCAACATTTATTCGATCTTACTTCAGGGTAAAAGTTTTTTACCTTGGCGTTCTAGAAGCTACACGTCCAGCGTTCTTCAATCTGCGTTGTCACGTGACTCGACCCACCGGAGTAACTCGGATTCACTTGGGTAAGATTTGGAACACAGGCTTGGTGTGATTGAAAAAACTGGGTTGTGTGTATGTTTATACAGCCTAGAGCTTGGTCTGCCTCGACGGGCGACGAGTCTCCCAGCTGTAGATGAGCAATTTAGCCAGTGCGATACAACCGCTAGCCTGGGGTC
The DNA here is from genome assembly GCA_037355805.1 of Ixodes ricinus. Lineage (NCBI taxonomy): Eukaryota > Metazoa > Arthropoda > Arachnida > Ixodida > Ixodidae > Ixodes > Ixodes ricinus. The sequence continues at coordinate 16,749 of JAZHYW010010017.1, read as the reverse complement.
TTTAACGTGCATCACGGAGTAGTGATACACGACCGCACGCCGGTACGATGCTCATCCAGATCGAAACGGGTAGGGGTGGGGATTGAGCCCAGGATCCCTGAGTTCTGCAGCGCGAGCTTTTGCTCCACGTGCTCCGAGCTGGTGTGCGCTAGACCACTCGGCCACCAATCCCCCCTCTTGGTGTGATTGATGTTGCTCGGTGTGGGTAAACGCCATCTTTCCCTACCATGCGCTTCCACGTGACAATCCACGCCTTCTCTGGACAAACGTCAACGATGCAGCCGTGGTCGTCATGGCCCATTCTTGAACTTCATGGTGAGAGTGGTCTATATTGATCACTGTCTGCGAGACGATGCCGAAGGAAAGCGCGGCGTCTAGAAACCGGCGTTTTTGAATCTCCGTGGACACGGCCCCGCACCAGAAACTGGCGGCCAATGACGACCTCGATGTCGGCGCTGAAGTTCGCAATCGGGGCTAATGCTTGGAGGGCTGAGAGAAATTCATACCGGGATTCCCACTGCTAATGTTTACTTACGTGAAATCGACGTTGTCGCAGGATTTGCGTTTATCTGTCTTTCTAAAGTCTCTTTCCAATGCCTCCCTGACAGCCCTCCATTCTATGCCGAAGTCTCTCCTTGAGCTCATGTCAACAATTGTTGACATGACCTCAGACGGAGAGCACTGTCGGCAAGAATGGAGGGCTTTCAGGGAGGCATTGGAAAGAGACAGATAGAACGCGATATCCTGCGACAATGCGAACCGATATCACGGAAGTAAACATTGGCAGTGGGAATCCCGGTACGAATTTCTCTCAGCCCTCCAAGCATTAGCCCCGCTTGCGAACTTCAGAGCCGACATCGAGGTCGTCATTGGCCGCCAGTTTCTGGTGCGGGGCCGTGCCCACGGAGATTCAAGAACGCCGGTTTCTAGACGCCGCGCTTTCCTTCGGCATGGTCTCGCAGACAGTGATCAATATAGACCACTCTCGCCATGAAGTTCAAGAATGGGCCATGACGACCACGGCTGCATCGTCGACGGCGTCCAGAGAAGGCGTGGCCTGTCACGTGGAAGCGCATGGTAGGGAAACATGGCACTTACCCACACCGAGCAACACCAATCACACCAAGCCTGTGTTCCAAATCTTACCCAAGTGGATCCGAGTTACTCCCGTGGGTCGTGTCACGTGACAACGCATACTGAAGAACGCTGGACGTGTAGCTTCTAGAACGCCGAAGTAAAAAACTCTTACCCTGGAGTAAGATCGAATAAATGTTGGAACACGGCCCAAATTAGCCAGCATTTGGTAAGCAGGCCGTCAACCTCCTTCAGCGGCAACGTTGCTTTCGAATGGGTTATACTCTTGTTACACGGGCACACTTAACTGCAGTTACGCTAAGCCACAGTCAGTGCTCAATACTTGCCGACAACATTTTGCGGCGATGCAGTCAAAGCTATGGGCGAACGTGCGCTTGAGTATCTTGAGCGCCCATCAAAGCAGTGCACGCGCTCTCTTCACTTCTTTTGTAACAACTGTCCGAGAGTATAGTGCGGTATCTGTGCTGCTACGTAACAGCAGTTAAAGCTGAGTTAACGCGCGGTTAAGTGTGCCCGTGTAACAGGGGTATCAGTCAGGAGTGTAGCCCTGGATGGTCAGAATTTCGTCGTTCGATGGAATTCGGAACTGTGTTCTAACCGTTTTTGATGTGACACTTCCTACCATCACCACAACGATTGCACCGAGTTATGGGTTGGGCGCAGTTCTGCAACAAGCACATCCAGATGGAATACACACCGTATCATTCGCGATGCCAACACCTTCTAGCGCCGTGCGGAACTACTCTACAGAAGAAAAAGAAACTTTGGCGAATACTTAAGTAGGGAAATACAAGATCACTCGCCGAGACTACATAGAAAAATACGACAACGATGATCCGCTGAAACACGCTTGACGGCGGCAGCGGTACCGTCTTCGCATTATCGACCCCGCACAACCGCACCGCATGCCGAGGCATTTCCTTCGCGTGCTCTGCTGGCGTTGAGGGGGCTGGGGGAGGGAGGCATCGCCAAATAAAACACTCCACCAGGGGTACTTTATAGTGCGGCCGTCGTTCTGTTTCATGCAAATGAGGAGAGTCTCGATCCTGTATTCCCTAGTAAACTGCTCGGCTCTGGCATGTCTCTGCGCCTGCGAGAAATGGCACGTCTTCCTTTTCGGTCGCCATTTAATGCTCAAGAACCAGACTCTCGTTACCCTCTTTTCTACTGATTTAACCGTTTTTCAGCCGTTGAAAATAGCCTTATTGGCTATGCAAATTCTAAAATAAGACTATACAATCGCAATCAGAAGGGAGATATGAACGTCGTGGCGGAAGTACTTTGTCGTCTGCCTGCACCGAATTTCTCCGACCACGCCGAAACATGAGAGAATGAAGAAGAATTCACTTGTCTTGTACGTAACCTCTACTCAAAAGACATACAGGAGGTAAAAATGAAATGAAACAAGAAACGGATTTGCTTCGAGTGATAAAGCGTATCATCTTGTGAAGCGGACTCGAACAACGACGGGACTGAGTACAGTCACCGTACAACAAGCTGCGAGAAGAGCTATCCTTGGTGGACTACGTACTACTACGGGGGAAGTGCTGGTTCCGCCTACTTTACTGCGACGGCGACTGATTGACTTAGCATACGAGTCACACCATGTATTTAAGCGAACCAAGCAGCGTCTACATCAGCGCTTCAGGTAGCACAGGATGGACATCGAAGCAGAAACTTGCATCAGAGATTGTCACACGTGTCCTACAACTGAAAAGACAGCGGTGACAGCAGTGCCACCTCTCCAACCAGTGCCATTTCAATCAAGCGCATGAAAACAGCTGAGAAATGACGTTGTTGGAACCATTCTAGACATTGATCAGAATTTAGATTGGCAACTGCTTTACTGTACTACTGCAGTAAGTGGCCGGAGGTCGCTTTCTGTACTCGAGTGACGGCAGAAGTTGTCTGCCACATTCTAACAACAATCTTCAGCCGAGAATGATACCAGAACGTGATTGTTTGGGTCATAATTTCCAGTTTCTATTTCACACATTCCTGAAGATCCTGAACTCAAACATAATTTCTCACCATCGATCTGCAATCTACCATCAACAGGCAAGCGGGCAGGTTGAGAAGTTCAATGAAGTTCTAAAATGGTACGTCCATATTATCACCCAAGAAGAAAACATTCGTGCAAGCCTAACGGAATTTTCGAGTGTCTACCGGAATACATCACATAAGGCGACAAAAGACTAACAACCTCAGCTGAGATGAGCGTCACGGTACACAGTTGAAACTGAAACGAAACCAAAACCAAATCACATGTACACTTTTCATTTATTATAAATGTTTAAAACATAAAAAAAATACTTTTTTGGGTTGTAGAGTTAAGAAACGATAATCAGAACGTTTCTCAGAAATTCTAGAAAGACAGAAATAATGAATATTTTATCGGCACCGACATCACAATGGCCGTGCTCTCCGAGCGTTGGCATCTGTGATGTGCCATGATCGTTTTAGCGGAAGCTCTGGACCCGAATCATACCTCTTCCAATAATATTTGCTGCTACGACACTATCTATATACCTCCACCAATCATCCGAATACTAACTGCTTCGCCAACGCTGGCCATGTCCGGCGATGCGGCGGACGCTGCCATCTCTTGCTTTAGTGGGACGAACACTCATCAGTTAACTACTGAGGTAGGCCAGCTCAGTCGTACTCATTGATCGTTAGTGGTGACATCGCCGCCTACTCCGGCCGATTGCGATCGTGTCAAGTCTCATTGGCTTATCACAGTTAATAGCGCTAGTGTAACTAGGGTATGGGAGAGGCCCCAAAGAAGTGTGTCGCCCTACAGATTTCAAGTTAGGAAGTTCAAGTCTATGTCTAGGTGCCTATAATAAGATTGAGGTTTATTGTGATGTCGCCGCATTCAGTGTAGCAGATTGATTAACCTTTTATGTTTAAGATTTCCGGGTGATCTAAAATATTCCCGTGTCTGGCTGGGGCACGCAAAAGAGTATTATCTTTTTTCGCAAGCAACTGTCCAACATTTTATATTAAGGCTATATTGAAATACAATGATGAATGTGGAATATTTTCGAGGAAATAATTTTTCTGACCCATTTTATGCTCTCATCACTCGAGTACGACCCCAATACAAAGATACAGAAGACTTGTTTTATTTTAATTTTTCCAGTCTATAGAGGAAAAATTGGTGATGCAGATATTGTCTTGCAATTTACAGCGCAAAATCGTTTCACACTCAGACACGCACACCAGTAGAAAAGAACTCAATCAGCGTGGACTATGAACTCAGTGTTGTATTTCATCTTCTGCAACAGTGGTTCTTAAAGGGGTTCCGCAAACCTGCTGGGGGTCTGCGAAGCAAGTTTTGGGGTCCGCGAAGCCCTGGCCTCAAGAAACCCTCCCCGCCCCCTTTTTCTTTCTTTTTTGTTGACCCTGGTTAGGTGGCGCAAGTTACCGCCCATTATAAATGGTACTGCCGTTGCCATCTCTCCAACCATTCATCATTTTACTCGATGCTTCTATCTTCTACACTATATAATAATAAAGGACGACATTTTCACATTGTAATTAGTTGCGTTATTGTATGCCCCTCCCCCCCCCCTCCCTTACCCCATCGCTTTGGCAGGTTCCCAAGAGGTCGCGGACACACTATCACACTTCGTTGTTTGCTAACGTGATTTTCGGTAAACTTCACAATGTTCTCAGCCTCAATCATTTCTCGCCAGAGCTGTTGAAAGTGCTTACTGATAACAGCGCAGTTTTTTTAAGTATGTTGAGCATCCATAGTCCCGACAATGAATGCCTAGACGCCCAGAATATTGCTTTTGATGGTGTGCTCTATTAAGCGGTTAAATACACATATTCCAGCTTGTCCTATATATGCTTCGTTTTAAGCTTATTTGTGCAAACAGTACTGTTATTTTGGTAAGAGTTGACTTTTTTGCATAATCCTATGCGTTTGTTGGGGCTGAAAACACTAAAATACCAAAAGTTTAATAGGGGATGAAAATACTACATCTCTCATGTGTCAAAAATATATGGGATAACCTATAATATGTGTAAATGACCGTTTAAAAAGCATATTAACATTAAAAAAAATTCTAGACCACTAGGCATCCATTGCCGCGACAGTGAATGCTCAGCAGACTTGATTAAATGCATTGTTATCAGCAAGAACTTTCAACAGATAACGCGATAAATTATTGAGGCTAAGAGCATTCTGAAGATTTACGATAAATGTGTTTGCAACTCATCTTTAACGTTATCAAGGAGGGTTATTTAAACTAGCAACGAAAAAAAAACTGTTTTAGATGTGCAAAGGCCTAGAAGGAGACGAAATAAAACACTTAGCTGATAGTAAACACCTAATGAGTGATTACGTTTTACTGGTGTGCGTGTTTGAGTGAATGGTTTTTGTGCGCTGTAAATTACAAGTATAAATAGCCAACTCGCCCAATCCTCCATCGTAAAAAACTGATATTGTCATTACCTTAAGCAGGATTCTTTTGAATATGTATTTTCCTCATATTTCCTTTTGCATCAGGTTCTTTAAAAAAGGCAAAGATACAAAATATATTTAACATTTCCTTTTTTAAAAGTGTTAACTTTAAAAAGTGTTAAGTAAAAAGTGTTAACTCAGAGTCGTCAGAGAATGCGAGCTTCACCCACTTCGGCTTTTGCGCTGAGCTGGGCACCGTGCATGCTGCATTGTTCATGCAGGCTGGAGTGGTAACAAAAGAGCCCCGCCTCCCCCTCACCGGAGAACATGAACTCCAGCCGAACGCTGACGCCGCGTTCGGTTATGTCGGTCGAGCGCTGAGTCATTGTAATTGTTTTCACCATTCATGTAGTTTTAAAGTTAACCGCTTGGGGCGTCACGGTCTGTCCCCCTCCCTATATTTTTCTGATTTCAGTAAGGAGACTAAGCTACTCTTTGTACTTTGCATTCTATGTGTAACGCAATTGTTAATTCTTTAATGATGTGGCAGAGCGCAGTGCCGAACAAGAAACGCCCTGTGAAGGACCTCTACAAGATCCTGCTTTCTTGTTCTCGAAAGTGCCTCTTCAATCTCACCCCGAACGCGCAACGCTAGAACCTTCTCGGCTGAATGTTCGAGATGGTGACGCAATATACATAAGGAGCTGCGCGGAACCTTGTCGAGTCAGTCTCGCTCACGCTCACTGTTACGCCGTCAAATCTTCACCCGCTTCTCTACTACCTCGACGCTCGTTCTTCCTTTTGTTTTCAGCCACAAGTTCGCCGATTAAACCTTTACCAATGCAAAAGCATTAACTGTCCCATAGAGCGAAGCCGGCGGCGTCTGGAGCCGTTGTCTGTAGCAGCGAAAAACGGCACCTAAATGCCCTTTGGCTCAGCGAAACGGCATTTAAAGTCCCGTTGGCAGCGTCACGTCATATCAGATGTTTCGTCACGGAAGCCGGCGTGGCCGCTTGAAGAAAAAGCGGACGTGGCTGAGAAATAAAACATGAAGAAAAGCACAGCAACCCAGATGTATCGCCACAGAAGCCGTGGAGCTGGCACGCGCGCCGCGCCTGCGCAGTGGGGAAGCGTGATGTCACTGCGGGAGAGCGGTCTGAAAAAGAAGACGCGGCACGCTGCTTGTAGGAATGCGCTGCGTGTAGGAATGCTCTGCGTTCCTACACGTAAGCAGCTAGTGTGAATTGTCTCTGCCGAATGTTTTCAGGTCACACTTATAGAGACCTTTCCCATCGGTGATAATATCAGAATGTAACCTCTGGCACTCGATTTATTGCGGACGTGGATGGCTTGCCCTGACAAATACGCTTTTTTTAATCACCGGTTGCGTACACTAAGAAGTTTCTAGGGTTATCGGGCGACAGGCATTTTCTTAAAATATTGTATGTAGCTCGAGATATCTGAAGTGTTTGTACCATTCGTTTTTTACCACGTAAAGCATGAACCAGAGTGCGAAGGTTTTATGCCTCGGAGGCAGGAAGGCTTAAACTAGAGAGCTTAGTTAGGCGCTTGAACACACCAACAATGCGGGTAACTTCTCTTTTCTCGTTCGCGCGAGTCTGCTTTGAACAAAGATTTCCCAGTAGGGCCGTGTTAAACTCGCATATTTTAGAGCCGCAGAGGCGCACAGAGACACACCCAGAAAACCCATGGCGGAAATTAGCGCCCTTGTAGTCCGCAGAAAAAAGATCCTGGCTAGCGTTTATAAATTATGTTTTCAGACGTTCTAGCAACAGAACAAAACCCGAGAATTTTCTAAGAAACAGACGTTATCCGCACACAATCCCACTGAACGCAAAGATGGCTACAAGACGGCTAAAAGACGTCTTGGCAAGATGTACAATACGTCTTGTAGACATCCTGGCAAGACGTTATATAGCCCAAGACGTCTTGAAACGTCTTGTAGCCGTCTTCTAGTCGGGCTAACGCCCCGTCTTTCTTGGGCTACAAGACGTCTTGCAAGATGTCTTGAAGAACTCTTGAAGACGACTACAGGACCTCTAGATAGGTCTATTTAACATCTTAAAAGGGATATAAGATGTCTTTTAGCCATCTTTTTCTTAGCTCATGCACCATTATTTTGGCTTACAAAACAAAATGTCTTAAAATTTGTCTTGGCAAGGTCTACGAGACATTTTGTAGACATCCTGGCAAGACGTTATATAGCCCAAGACGTCTTGAAACGTCTTGTAGCCGTCTTCTAGTCGGGATAATGCCCAGTCTTTCTTGGGCTACAAGACGTCTTGCAAGATGTCTTGAAGAACTCTTGAAGACGACTACAGCACCTCTAGATAGGTCTATTTAACATCTTAAAAAGGCATATAAGATGTCTTTTAGCCATCCTTTTCCCAGCTCATGCACCATCATTCTGGCCTACACAAAAAAATGTCTTAAAATTTGTCTTGGCAAGGTCTACAAGACGTTTTGTGGACATCTTGGCAAGATATTATATAGCCCGGACGTCTTGAAACGTCCTGTAGCCGTCTTCTAGCCGGCATAACGCCCAGTCCTTGGGCTGCAAGATGTCTTGCAAGATCTACCATAGACGACTTGAAAACTATTACAGGACACCTAGTTACGGCCTGGATATTTTAATCCCAAAAAGCCATAAGGCTTTGAATAGCTAAACTCCTTATATAGTGGTAAGGACGAGTACTGAAGCCGATTCGTACTGCAGCGACTGACTATGTGAGGGGGCTAACGTCAAGATACAACCATGACTTACCATGGCAATCAAGAATTGCAACACTAATTAGTTGCCTTAGCGGCTTTCAGTCTCTTGAGTCAAGTCTTTGCAATATAGTCAAGCGCTGTTGCAAAAATAGGCCTTTGCACCAAGCTGGTGTGAATAAAATGACATCATAGCAAAGCATAGCTATTGCATGTCTGTAAGTACACCACATATTGAACACCTGTCAATCGCAAGCTCTCAAGTGACACAGCCATAGCTGCGCACCAGTAAGCAAATGATTTTTCTCCTGTTCAAGAACTGTAAAAACATGTTTATTAGTAAAATAGGTACGTAAATATAATTGAAGCTTTCAATGCACTGCTTATTAGTTTTAAAACAATAAGAAATGAAATAATGGCTTGCAATCCAGATGACTTGTGGAAGTTTCCGGCTGACTCATGGAAGTTTCTTAACTCTCAGACTCGTGGAAGCTTCCTGCAATGAAACGAAAAGTAAATTTTTATGAGTTTAATATTCCCTATTGTTCCCAGTTTTATAAAGGTATCAAGTGTCTAAGCATGCATTATATAATGTACCCATAATGTGCCCATTGTAAATACCCTATGTTTTGCTGCCTATCAGGAATTTTCAAGATTTTTCGGATATAAAGCTAATTTCAGAAACTAATTTTGTATGACACTGCTAGAAGTTTCCTGCGAAATTTCAAAGCAGCCCAAAAATGACTGAAGTTTGCCATAGAAGAGAAGTCCAGAAAACCACTTTTTAAGATTTGAGAATGATTCTGCTAGCCAAAGTACACCACGCCAAAGTACACCACAAGACCAACATGAACTACTTTGTTTTTTGCAAAACAAGGTAAAAAAACAAGGAGCAATCTACAAAGCAATTATTTGCAATAGTATGCCAACAAAGTGACTCTATGATGTCTAAATGCAAATGCCGACCAATTTTCCGGACTCGAAGGCAACCCGAAAAAGCAGTCTAAAAAAGCTATTTTAAAGGCCGACGACCAGACTCGAGATTCTGCAAGGCAGAAGACCCTCCTCTCCACGCCTTCGGGCGAGGGAAGCGAAGGATGGAAAGAAGGGACCAAGAGGGGCGGGCGTGGGTGGAAAGGGTAGGAGGGAGAGGAGGAAGCGGGCGAAAAGTGGAAAGCGCGAACTGGTCGTCGGTCTTTAACTTAAATGAAAAAATTCCATGCAACCTCTGCATGGTATTGCCCACTTTCCACTTGTTTGATGCCAATATTAAGTTCTCATGCAACTTCCACTTCATACTGGTCGCTTTCCACATGTTTGGATGATCGCAGTGCCAAGCGTTGCTGAGGCCATTGCTGCCGCATACAGTAAAGATAAAGCTGGTATGATTTGGAGGCTACATTCAGCTGACCAAGCTCGCTTTACTGCTGCGCCTATCTGCCAAATATACTCGCTCGAAGAACACGGGAAGAATGGCGGACAGTCGTTCTTCTCCTGGTCGCGGTAGGGAAATGCAAACACGAGAAGATACAGAAGTATGGCCCCCAGATGGCGGCCATGTTGGATATAGTGGAACTGGAATATCTGACCGTGGCCTAATCCAGCTTTTTCATGCGTAAGACGGGGATTCGAGGCTACGAGACCAAACAACCAAAATGCTTGCAATGAAGCATACGGCGACTGTTTGTAAGTATAAATGGAAAAAAAAACTTCCGAAAATTTGAGCAACGAGGTGTACGGTATCCGAAATTTCAGTCAGTGCTATACATTAAATTTCATAGTCATAATTATACAAGGCTTGTATTATTAAGTTACTTTTAAGTATGTTTTCAATTTGCCACTTCTCAGTCAGCAGGAAAAGGAAAAATGTTTAGATGAAATAATGCTTAAGTACCATACCTTTTTGTGGCGCTATTTACGCGTGCTCGGCAGTTCTTCAGCCAACCCTTGGCTCCTGCTTCAATTTCTTCAAGCGTTGCACCACTCAGGCCTTTTATCAGTCTGACTGCTTCTGTAAATGGGGAAAATATGAAAATCATAACCAAGTGCGTTATCCTGGTGCAATGATCACGGGAGATATGAATGCCTACCACCACTACAAATAGACATGGGTGAATATATGAGTGTTCTGACCAGATTAAATGATATGTCACCCTTTTGTTAATGACTACTGACATAGGCTGTGCCGATTCATTTTGCCCGGCCTGCCCCATGCTAGTGCGAACACGAAATTAGCACTTTTTCATTGCATTTTGCTCATACAGAATATTGATGCGCCCTACTTTAAGCTGGAGCTCAAAATTAGCACTTTCCCCACACTAGCAATTCTGATGGCAGGTATCAGTTACATAATTGAAACAAAGAAAAAGACAGCCCATTGCTTGTCCGTGCTAACTGTGACGTGCAGTGCACAACATCAGAATTTGCTTGAATGTGCCTACCGAATTACTTGTTTCAAATTCCCTGACCGGTGTTTCTCTCGAAGGAGTGCTTCTACGACCGAAGAACTCTGACCTGCTATTGGTCCTATGCTCGCCATAGTTGCTAAATTATGGAGCCCGAGTGGCTCTTCCCTTTTAATGGATGGTTGCTTGATCTGCCTAGTGACATTTCTGGCAACATTACTCAGTGCAGACACGCTGCTGCACGACAGTTGGGTTTCGTTGCACACCGCCATACCACTTCCATGTGTCATTTTCCCTGATTTAGCTCTTTACTAAAATTTCCTTGACTTTTCCATATGGTTCAAAATTCCCTGACAATCCCAGGTTTTCCAGATTAGTTGACACCCTGTATAATACATGAAGACGATTTACAATTTAATACAATTTATTGAAATTTCTTGTCATGTTGCTGTTGGCATGTTTTACAGTGAGGGTTGCTTTAATTATTTGGAGCGGCACATTTCCAGAAATAATAATAATAATAATACTTTATTTTGTGCTAGTGTCTAAAAACAGCTGCAAAGGCCTTGTTATTGGTACACTATAAACAAAAAATTAGCTTCACACTAAAAAACAAACGAACAGAAAAACAGCAACATGAACGTAATCGTCACCTTAAAAACGCAGCTAAGTGAGCAAACAAAATACAGGAACATCAGAGGTCTGTAGAATGAGTATATGGCATGCTAAAAGCGAAACAAAGCCCAGCACTAAAAAACAAACAAAATATATATAAAGGCTACGAAACAAAGCCCAGCACTAAAAAACAAACAAAGTATATATAGAGGTTACAATCTTTTTAGCATTGATAAGAAATTATGTATGTGCATATATGTTCAGATCCGCATCATGAAGTTTATTATACAAGTGCGTAATTCTAGACATGGGTGAGGAATCATATGGGGTATTAGGGTAAAATGGTAAAATCACTCTACTACTTCGCGTCGGTACGTGAAAGTTCACAGATGATAAGAGTGATTGCTATCAGTCCGGCCAGAAGTTACTTTATGTAAAAACGCACATCACGAATGGTACGTTTTAAGCCGAAATAGTTCACAAGTGATTCATAATTATATTAACAATGTTGAAAGTATCTGTCATAAGCTGTTCGCACCAGGCGCTTCTGAACTCGCTCAATTTCGTTGCTCTGACTAGAAGACATTCAAGTCATGAACGAACCAAGGAACAAAATAAATGGATCAAACATGTAAAGCTAAAAAATTATGCGTCATTCGTGAAATTAGCCCCAGTGTACGTAGGGAAGTACCCACTATCGAAGTGACTTGTTCTTTAAAAGTGAGCCGGCTATCAACAACAACGCCAAGGTAACGCACAGTAGAAACACTCTGTATGACCGTTACACACGGTAGTGTGTATTGAAAACCAACCTGATTGCGCTTTGTGGACAATGAAATAATTTTCGTCTTTTGTGGATTGAAAAACAAATTATTAGATGAGCACCACCTTGACACGCTATTTATATCTTGTTGCAATAATGAACAGTCCCCCAATGTCACGAACTGATGAATATAGCTTGATGTCATCAGAAAACAATAAAATCTTAGCATATTTAACGGAGAAAACAATATCATTTATGAAAACTAAAAAAGGAGAGGCCCCAGGTTTGAGCCCTGTGGCCCTCCTGAAGTTGAGGAAAATTGATGGGATAATGTATTCGAAATCCGAACAGAATTCTTGCGTGAAGAAAGGTACGACTTAAACCAGGCAAGATATTGTGGACATAGGCCATACAAGCGAAGTTTTTTGACAATAATAGAACATGATTTACAGTGTCGAAAACCTTGGACATATCGAAGTAGATAGTATCCACTTGCCCTTGGTTAAAAACCACAGGGGACGAGTAATTAAAGAATTGCAGAGGTTAGTTTTGACTGATCTCCCCTGAAGAAATCCATGCTGGTCATGATTTATCTTTTGGCAGAAATAAAAAGCCGCCCATGAACAATGATTTCAAAAACCTTCGAGAAAGAGCACAAAAGGGAACCGGGTCGGTAGTTATTGACAAGGCAAGCGTCACCTGCTTTAAGTATCCTCCGCTTTCCTTAGTTTCGATCTTGCTTCCTCGAAAGTATCTAAAAAGATAAGCAGACAATGAAATAGCATATTTCACAACCGAAGACTGTCAAAATCCAAAGTAGAGATGGCATATTTATATAGGGTTGCTCAAAGATCAAATGAAGCATTCATCTAAGAAAAAGATTTGCTTACTAGAATGAAGCATTCGCCTAAGAAAAAGATTAGCTTGTTTAATTCCCTCCTACAAGAAAGGTGTAGGCAGTTAAAAGTGTTCCATAGCACATTGATTACCTCATATTAGGAAAAATCAGGTACATGTGGGCTCGACTCTACTTCGAGACGGCAAGACCGCTCAAAAAAAGTGAGAGCAGCACAGACGCCTAGAACTATCGAAATTATATTAGCTCCCAAGGGGTCTTATTTTATGTAATGGGCTTCAGTTTATGTTAGGAGTACCCACTGATATCTTTGTGGTTGTGGATTGAGAATAGTAGTCACTAGAAATGTAACATCAGATTTATGACCACGGTAGTTAGCCAAATTCCCTACATTTTCTGACTTCGGTAGACACTCGGCTAAAAAAGCATAAAAAAGACAGAAAACATGTTGGCTTGCCTACCTTCCTTGCTCAGGATGACAATGCTGTGCCTTGTGTATGTCAAATCTGGGGACTCTCTGAGTTTCACGGCTTTGATAGCTCTTGATGCCCTAAACTTCGACGGCCAGAGGCACTCATTTCCATTGAGCCAATTCGACGGGACCACACCAACACTGCTATCACTCAAAAAACGAACAACTGCAAACATATTGTCTGAAATGATGGAACAACAAGGTCATACAGTCGCAAAATGAAAAAGGAAACCAAATGTTAAAGGGCAACTCCGCTTACTTTTCATGGTCTCTGATTTGCCTCAAAATTGGTTAAATACACCAATAAACAGAGAAGAACCAGACACCAAAATATTTTCACAAAATAAAATTTTTTCACTAGGTTATTGAATTTTCAAATCTGGTGTTCACCGCGAATGTATGTGACGTCACTTTTTCCCTGTTTGGGCTATTGTGGGCCGTAGAACTTGTTTCTGACTGGTTACGAAAAGTTTGATGGTACGAACCGAACGCTGTGAAAGTTAACTTGGGCCCTCACTCAGCAGAGCGGAAAAAAGTGCGATATCTGGTTTTTAAACTTTCTGCACGATCTGCAAGCGTGCATGCACGTGACGTCGTGCCCTGAAAAGGGCGGTAAAATCTGAATGTTGGTTTTGGCGTCGCCGTTTTCTCAATAACTAATCTGAATTTAGAGATGGAAACTAGTCTGTCGGGAAGAGCAACGTTGGGGCATTCAGGAAATGTAGTTTGTTTGGGTAGCTCAAAAAGTAAGCGAAGTTGCCCTTTAAAGCATCGGGTAAAATTTAATTTAGACAAACTAGACAGAATGAAGCAACGGGAACACCAAGTACTCATTGCACAACCCTACGTTTGCTAACAACACACACTTGGCCTGCACACTAGACAATGGCCACACTTTACAAGAGGACAAGGTGGACACAGTAAAAATGCCCAAATCACTGGACTTGCAAGGGGAGGTGAAAAAGTCGCGGGATGTCATGAATTGTCTCCCGAGAAGTACTTTCGATCCTACTTTGTCGAAACAAAAGTCAGAAACAAGGACGATACTCGAGTCAGAAAGAATACAGCAGTTATCCCCAACGGTTGATTTGAGCACAAATTGGGGGAAGACAGCATCGTGAAACTGCGGCCCTTCACACGAGCTTGGCAGCTGCCCTCCCATATGCATTTGCTTGTAAGCCACTTGAGGTTGGGCATCTTTCTGGAAAGCATAGAGCTTCCTGCTAGTCTTAAGCTCACTTATTCTGTTGTGCAACTGCTCAAGGGGCCGTGTAGAGCTTCGAACGAGGCGTTTAAGCTGGAACATGAAGCTCTCAGCTGGGAACGCACTGAAATTATCGAGTGCCCCATAGTTCACAACATCATCAGCCAAATGCACTAGTCCGTGAACATTATACGACACCTTTCCACGGCCGTACAATGATTTGAAGGAGTGTACAAAGAAACAAAGAAGCTCCTTGGCATAATTGTTGTATGTGGTGCACATGCTCGGGTTTGCAAGAATCCTGATTGCAACATGGAGCACAAGAAAATGCTCATATCTCTCTTGGTCTAGGACACCTTTTAGCACTACTGGACCCAAGTACAGCAGGAAGCAACGAAGTTCAGTTGCTTTCCAGAAGCCTAGGTCCTTCAAAGGCCGAGGCAAACGTGCAAACTCTGTGCAACAGAACTGTTTAAGGTCAAGCAGCCGCTGCGACACTTCATTCACTCTCACTGAGGGCAGGCGGTAGGACTTGCTTCCTTTCATCCAGAGAAGCAGCAACTTTTTGGTAACGCCAATGCACACTAAATGCATGTAATCTAAAGGAAACTTTGACACAAGTCCTAGAGGCAGTGACTTCAGTGGAGTGTCCTTGACGTGGTGCTCTTCCTGAGCTTTTTGTGCGAAAGCTTCATCTGTTCGTAAAGGTGCATCAGTTTCTAAAAAAACTACTGTGCCATCTACAAACACGCCCTCCTGGGTGCACTTGCCACAGCCAAAGTAGCCCGAGTGCGACTTGATACCCAACAAGAACGCTTTTGCTGGAGCATCACATACAAATCCCCTAATGTACACCGTGAAGAGCTGCCCAGAAAAAGGGAGCCCATTTGTAAGGAGATTATCAAGGTCATCAATAAATACCGAAAGGTACTCATCGACTGAGGTTGGCTTCGAGTGGCCATGGTAGCAACCAACCAGGAACACTCCACTACCAGTTACGTCCGGTGTTTTCCCAAGTATTGGCCAAAACTGACTGTGCGTGCTCTTTGTTAGTGGAAGGCCGTCAACATAGAACATGATGCCGAGCCGAGCGGGTACAGACGACATGTCAACCACGTGTGAAAGTAGGGCCCTCAAGCTATCTGCAATGCCAAAATGGCAGTAGGATCCTGGAGGCACGCTCGTGATATTAGCTCTGCGAGGCGTGGCCAACAAAGTTCTAGCGTCGCCTGGTATGCCCGAGTAGCACGGGTGCTCCTTCAGCTCTTTCGCCAGCGAGGAAAGGGCCCTCTGAGTAATCTTATGCTCTCCGGCCCATTGCGCCAAGAAACGTCTCAGGCGACGCTCTGGATCATCGGTATCTGCCGGCTGCTTATCGGAGACGCTCTCGGGAAGAGAGAGTTGTTCGGGTAGAGCCTCGACCTCCTCACAACTTGAATCTGTCTCACTTTCGGTTATGTCTGTAGACTCACCAGTGGACGACTCTAGTTCACTTTCGGAATCAGAACTGGAGGATCCATTTCCGAACTCTAGACTGTTGTCATCGAGGGTATCGCGGGCGCTAACTTGGGAGTCGTTTTCACTCCCGGAAGCATGCTGTGAATTAACATTAGCAGTGCCAGCTGTGGTAGTCTCGAAACTGCTCAAGGCGGTAGCACGGGACAGCTCTTCGTTAAGGCGGCGCCTCTTCTGCCACCGCGACAGATGTTCAAACGGTTTCGTTTTCTTTGGATGCGGCATATTTTGATTACCTGATCTGTAGTGGCGGCTGATGGTGCGTTCGACGTTGGTTCGACTCAGTGTGGGCTGGTGTGGGTTGCTTGCCTGAATGCGCGGGTAGCGAAGCAGCTAGAGGCTGGAGGAGCTGACGCCAGGGAGTTCGTCTCGAGGAGCGCGCCAAAGCAAAAGCGAAGTGACCCTTTCGCAAGCAGGTAGACCGACCAAAAAAAAAGGAAACGAATCTAAGAAATACGAAATCGGATGTCTTTTTATTAACAACTAAAATGTTCATATTAAAAATAAAAATATATGGAACACTTTTGAACACATACGGATCTTGCTCGTTGATATGGGCCCTATTTATTAGTGTCGTGACGTCACAATGTAATGCGGTCCGGTCCACTGATGCGGTCCTAGCGTCTATTTTGTCTGGTGTGTTCCCCGCGTCTTCTTTTGGGTCCCTCGGTTTCCGGCTC
>JAZHYW010010016.1:0-66202 GCA_037355805.1 Ixodes ricinus | reverse complement strand
AGTGTTTTCTCTCTTCTCTCTCTCTCTCTCTCTCTCTCTCAATTAAAATAAAAGGTCCTGCAATTTTTGAACATTGTTTTTTTTTTTAATTCTGAACTACGTACAACATTTAAGTTTGTATTTTTAGACCGAACGCCTTTTTTTGTTTTTGTTTTTGTTTTGTTTTTTTCCATTTGAGTATTTTGCAATTTGTTCACTGCTGGCAATGAACTGAAGAAAATTGGCTTTTAAAAAGTTTTTTTTTCTTAGTTATGAACTACAAGTAGGTATTTTTAGACCAAAAACTTCTTGATTTTTTCTTTGAAAAATTAATAATTTGCAATATTGTCACTTGAATTTGTCACCAAATTCAAGAACTTTTTTCGCTTTTCAAATCTTATATTTGTTTCGAACTTTTTGCGTCTGTAATGTGAACTCAAAACTACCTATAACCGTTAAGTATCCATTTTTAGACATACCACCTTTATGAGCTTTATTTTTTTAACTGAAAATTTGCTATATGTTCAATATTGCGTATTTATTTTAGGATACACAATAACACATTTTGTATCAAAATATCTTAATGCATATTTTTCTTACTACTAATACACATAAGTTTTAAGTCTTCATAAGGTAGCGTGTGTTTAAAAAAAATTAATATCATCTTTTAAGGACATTTTAACACATCTGCACCATTAAAGCGCTCGAAAATCTGTGACAAAACCTATTGTATAATTTAGAAGAATATATTATTTTACTAAAAACTCTCTTTTTCGCAACCTCGTTTCAAGCCTCTCTAAAAAATATTTTTACCCTTTGCGGCCTCTTTCCCCAAAATTCAAGGTGTCCCCCCCCCCCCCCCCCAAAAAAAAAAAACATTGTTATAGGAATAATATTTTGGAAAAGGTACTTTTACATTACAAATAAAACAAAATATTTTAGACCGAATCCGTGAGGGTCGAATATAGGCATGAATCGTTTTGTGTGGAATGACCCAAATATGAGGATTTTTTTAAAAATATATATATACATTTCCATGGTGCCCGCACGACGGCTTCCACGAATTTTTGTTTCCATGGGACATAAGTGAAACCTTGTGGTCAGATAAAAAAAAACGCAATCAGGCTGTTCGCGAATCATACGAAAGACACTGCATTCGCTACAGACATGATAACATGATTATCTGCACACAAGCATGTTTAAAGAACGTTTGCTCTAGGTATACACCTTTTCTACGTGGGCGCCGCCATCTTTAATTTTGGAACTTCCGGTATGCGTGAAAACATCGCTTTCTTCTCGCCTCGACAGTAGGACGTGTTAACATTTTAATAGCAACCGTCAGTCGTTCTTGTTATGACCCTTCTATACTTTTTTTACTTATTCAGGGCTGTAATCTCTTGCTTTTTTTTCGGAACGCATACCGGATATGGAGACAACGTGGCTGGGTGCGAGGCTAAACGAAAAAGGTGTATGCTTCGCACATGTGTATGACTAACGTAACAAAATCGTCATACATGAAAGAACTCACGCAGTGTCCGCCGTCTGTCTTTTGTATGATGTATTATCAGGCTTAATAATTTTAGGTGGAGAAGGTTTACGCTAAACTAAATTTACTTTCACCTGACATGGAGCGCACCTCGCACCCTCTAGGCGACTGGTGGCCGCAAAAAATTCCGCCTGCCGTCGTGACTTGCAGATTTACGGCTCCTGGAACGCCTCTCCGACTGTTTAGCGTTCTGTCCCGCCTAGTGCCACTAAATGAGCTACGCTTCGAGTATCGGCACTCCGTTCCCCGATATTGTTGTGGGCGCCGTCATCTTGGCGTTAGTGCAGAGCAGACGCAACTGCCGATCGTCATAATTCAAAAGTACGACTACCTCAGCATAAAGACCCGTTCACACTCTTACGACTTCTTAAAAACTGGGTTCCTTAAAACCTCTTAGAACGAGAGGACACACTGGCGCCATCTATTGGGTAGCAATGTAAACTTGGCGGTCCGGCATATTTTCTATTTCTCTCGCGCATTATCCTCTCTTTCTTGGCTCGAAAAACTTTTGTCAACGTTATAAACGAGCCTTTCTCATAGGTATTACGCACATTTGGCATCGGAACTACCGCAAAACCTGCGCTCTTGTGAAATGCAGTTCAAGGGTCAATTCAATTCAATTCAATTCAATCTTTTATTGACCGAAAAACGTATACAAAATATTGAAAAAAGCATATGAACCCATAGCCGCTAGGCTAGTTCGGGCTCATCAACAAAATATCGCAAGAACACAGAGCGACAGGCATATGTCAATAGAAAGAAACAAAAGTACTCCTAATCATGTTGCTACAATATTAGATGCTAAACTCGGTTACCAATACCGAAGAAACGATGATGAGGATGAACGATGATCTAAGTAGATAAGAGGAGATAATGCTTCAGTGCTTTGCTAAAAGTATGCGAATTTCGAAGGTCGTTCGAAAGGGCGTTCCAGATTTTTGTCCCACAGAATTGAATTAGCCTTTCCCCGTAAACGTTGTGGCATTGTGGAAGGTTAAAGTGTCCAGACAAATTTGCTCTAGTTTGACGGAAGCCTTTAAGGAGTATAGTTATAGGAAATGGGTTGTTAGAGGTCACTATTTCGTGAAACAGCGTGCCAATTTTATACTTTACTAGTTTATGAAGTGGAAGAATGCTGAGGTTATGAAATAAAATGCTCGATGCCTGTGTATAGTGTGAGTAGGTTATAATTCGCATTGCCCTTTTTTGTAAACCCATAATGGGCGTAAGATACGTGTCATAGGTTGTACCCCATGTTTCTGTACAGTATGTTAAATGGCAGTGGAATATCGAAAAGTAAATAATTTTTAAGGTTGAAGAGTCGAAGCACTGTCGAGCCTTCAGCAGAATGTAGCAAGCATATGACAGTTTTTGACAAATATAGGCAATGTGATGTTCCCAATGTAAGTGTGAGTCGAATATTACTCCCAGATATTTGAATGTATGTACTTGTTCTAAAAGAGAGTTGGCAATATAAATTTTGCAGTTAGCATAGATGGCGCCATCGTGCCAGTGTGTTCTCTCGTCCTAAGCAATTTTAAGAGGTTTTAAAAGTCTCGTCTCTCTCGGTCGTCCTCGGTTGCAAGAGTGTGAACGGGCCTTTAGAGTCGGTGTTAGGAACCTTGTGTAATATTGCTTTCCTCTATCGCGAACTGTTTAAACATTTGTGGAGGACGGAAAAGCGTTTCAAGTGATTTCTGATAAAGCTTCAGATAACTGGCAACCATGACGTTAAGCCCGAAGATGGGTAACTGTCATTCCTCTGAAGCGTAGCTTATTTAGTGGCTCAATAGTGCCGCCCATACATCGAAAGTTGCCAGCAACAAATAACATCACGGAAGCCGGAGTGCCACGCTGTCGGATGTCGCGATCCTGGCGGTTGGATGTACAAGTTTCGGCAGAAAGCACGAGCAAACGCGAGTGTCGCTGTCGGCGCGGCGTACCAACTCCTGGCTGCCGAAGTTTCCGTGGACTGTCAATTGCTAGAGAACGACGCGCAGCAGAACAGGCGTCTGCCACATAGAGCACAGCTATTGGGACGCCGCCAGGATAGCGGCCCAGGACAGCGTGACACTTTTACGACGTCATCGGGCAAAAATCGAAGGACCACCTTTTCGGACGCGGTAAACACACCGCTCGGATACGCGCTCCAGGAAGCATGGCAGATTGCATACATTTTGTAGTCTATTTCAGTGCCAATATATTTCTTATAATTCAGTATGTTTCCAATAAAGTTTTCAATATACTTCAGTTCCTTTTGTTTTTCAATATCTCAATCCAGTTTCAATTTTTTCAGTATATTTTCTGAAGTTCTTTGGTTACCTATCGCGCGTATGCAAGTGGTTAACGAGGTCACTTACCTACATCTGCAAGTGAGAAGGTCCCACGCGACCTGTCTTCCCATTTGATATATTTTGGCAATGGCTCAAAGTTTAGTGTAGATAACTATCGAGGATATCTGACAGTTAGAACGACATCTTTTATACAGCGCAGGCGGTCCAGAAATTTAATGTTCGCAAATCGTAGGGCCTCGGATGTAAAACTAATTCTATGGTGTATTTTCAGTACCACTTCGCAAGGACACCAGATATATAACATGTACTAACACTATTCGTTCTGATCATAAGCTTTAGTACTTAGACGCCCAGTTTGCATGTCCGTTCAACTCAATATATGAGTTTTCACATACATTTTAATGCGCACAAACAAACATTCAGTAGATCCCAAGCCCGTGTGAAATGGAAACATCAATATTAATCCACGTCTCGTCCTTGTAATAATGTTTTTGGTGCTTGATAATTACTTTAACCGAGACGGACTATCTTCATTTGCCCAGGTCACAGAGACGTTATTAGCAAATGTGGACCAGATTCCGATTCTTCCGTTCGCGTTACTTTTCAAGTTTTCTCTGGGCCGATGTCTTATACACATCCCCCAAATTGCCTTCCTCCCTGCTTGCAGAGTCATATTCGGAGTATGGATTTCGGCCATAATATGCGGAACAGCCTTCGACTTCCACCGATCTCGGAAAAACCAAGGTAACCGCAAAGATACCGAGGGGCCACAACGTGAAGGTAAGGCATGCTGAACATACTTCGCGCTCATTTAGAGTGCATTCGGATCCTCGACTCATAAGTTCTTAGGTTCTGCTTGAAACCACGTGATGGTTCTTCACGTTTTCCCAAGCGTGACGCCAGAAAAAAGCCTAACATGGTCCAACTAAGGTTTTGCTCCAAGGCGTTAGTTAGTGTCAGAGTACTTTTCTTTGGACCTTACCAGCAAGAGAAATGACAAGTCTGGCTTTTCTCTACCTCGCCACCTTATTTCCGATGTGCCAGACATGAGTCGAAAATGCCACTTGACAACCGAACGACCAGAAGTGAAACATAATTTTGGCATTTGCTCGGGAACTGAGGTCCAAAGAAGTCAGGGGACGGCCGAAAAACCGGGCAGTGAATCTTCACTTTGCTTTGGCAGTTTAGTGACAAAATAGAACTCAAGCTCTGGCCAAACAAAGCAAGTTTTTATATACCTTGGCTTCTGTGAGCTTTTCGGGGACCTAGATTGCCAGGTAAAAACCAAACCTCGCCCCAAAGATGAGTGGATTGTTTAAACGTAGTTTCCAATGGACACTGCATCTGATTCTGAGTAAGAGAGTTGCGGTCATACGAGCGTCGCCATTGTCCACGGAAGAAAAAGAATATACAGGCTTGGATCATGCTCGTAAAACTGGTAAGCACATAATGAATGATCCGCCTTTGACTTATCGGCGTTCGTCTGCTGGGCCCCTGGGGAAGGCGCTTCCTGCTGCTCCTGCCGTTTCTTATCTTCCCGATAAGCTTGCATAAATTCCGCAGCCGTCTGCTTCGTCGGAGCCATGGTCACAGTGGAAGAAGAGAGGTGTCTGAACGGCGCCACCTCGCCACGGAGCAAGTGCGTCGAAAATTCGCTTCCGTTTCTGAAAAACGCCATCAGATGACGCAGCAGGACAACAACTCCATGAACCGATCTTTATTCGACCACATGTTTTACAGTCCGCGGTGCGCGCGACCGCGCTAGCACGCCGTGTCCCACCCCGACATTGACCGACCGGGAGATTATGAAAGCTTAAGTATAGTTCACTCTCGCATGCGAGTGAAATCTTTTCTTTTCTTGTTGAGTCGATAAGGCACTTGGTTCGCAATCTTAAGGTAGTGGGTTAATATCCGCCAGGAGACTTTCTTCTTTCAAGACTTTTATATCGTCCCATGGCTCGGCTACTAACCATCTTTGTATTACTTTGATGAACGAAGCGCTCCTAGTTGCCGGCTTTTCGTTACATTCGAGCGTTACGTGTTTTTATGGAATCCGGCTGATAAAACTCATTTTGTGTTGCAATGGCAAGGGCTACTCACTGTTTCCAGAATGTTCGGTTTTGGGGTACTCTGGGAACCTTTTAGTGACTCCATCTTGTTTGCCTGTGGAAGACGTGCGCTCTGACCATAGAAGTGAAGCGAAGAGAACGAAACGGTGAAGACGTGGCCTCTAAAGCGTCTTTCGTCAAGGAATCCGTTTGTTAATTAAAGAGAAACTGAAGCGCTTTTGTGTTTCAGAAAATACACCTAAATCCTCTTTATTGGGGCTCCAGGATCACGAATATCGAGATGAGTTTTCAATTTGGTGCATGGATGCTGCAAAAAAATATCATTTTCAAAGTACTGCTGAAGCCCCTTCTTCCGGGAGTGTGACACAATATCAAGACTTTTCAGAATCTCCGCTTGCGCATCTTCAGCACCTATCAAACCTAAGCGCACGCACTTTTGCTATTTTCACAAAGGTCAGAAAAAGACGTCACGACTGGTATCAGTGCGTGGGAATATTCGCGACTCCAGCGACCTATAGGGGACGCCACTATCGGGCAAATATGGCGGTCGAATCCAGGTCGTGCCGTGCCATGTGCCAGCTCAACGCACAACGCTGGGGCGTCAGCGAGCGGGAATTGGACTCCAAATGGTTCGCCCCGCTTTTTATTCTCCACGTTTCGAGCCTGCGCCGATGTGTTAGGGTAAGCGAACTTCCAGAGGCTTGACTTTCTTCGAGGAAACGAGGAAAGGACTGCCCACTGTCCTTCCACGGTGCTGATGAACGCTGATAAACGCGGAATGTCTGGCTCACGCGGTTATATAGGTCGCGTGCAGAGCAACCTGGGTCAAAAGGCGATACTACGGTTACGACACAGTCGCCGGTAGAACTGTTCTGTCGCGCAATCCACCGAC
Organism: Ixodes ricinus; assembly: GCA_037355805.1. NCBI lineage: Eukaryota > Metazoa > Arthropoda > Arachnida > Ixodida > Ixodidae > Ixodes > Ixodes ricinus. The sequence goes on along the minus strand of JAZHYW010010016.1, from coordinate 59,422 downwards.
AACATGTAAACACAGAAGCCAGAAGAGACGAGCAGAAATCGCGAAGGGACCTGTTCCGGCCAGTTCAGTGTTTTCCCGCTAGGTGCCGTTCGTTTTGCTGGAGTCGCGAATACCTTGCCGGCTTGCAATTGCACGCGCTGCCCACACGAGCCACACGCACTTGGCGCATGAAAAATGTGGGTAAGACGTAATGACTGGTCGGAGGTTTTTTTGTGTTTTCCCGCCTTTAGTTACATCTCCGAAGAAAATTAACGTGATATTCAGATTCACGGGATAAAAATACTCTAAACTTCAACTCTAGCTCGTTTTTTCTTCTTTTTTTTTTCTAACTTTTTGATTAAATCTGTTTTTATCTCCAGGACAAAAATTTTGGCGCTAAATATTGGACGTTTTTGTTCGCAATTTCGCACGGTATAATCTAGGTACCTCTTAAAGGGTAACTGCAAAGAAAAAAAAGTGTATTTTTAAACAGCCTAATTAGGACAAGCATGTCACAAAAATATTTTTCCGCCAAAAACAAAATTTTTTACAGCAATATTTATTGCGCAGGACTGATTTTAGTTTGCGGCTATTTCACCCGTTTTGAATCGCGCGCCACAAAGTTCCTATTACACGTCACAGAGTCGCTGCTATACGTCACGGAGTGACGTATACCAGCCACTCCGCGGGCGTCGAAAGAGCGGGAGTTTCAAATGCGGAGAGGTTGGGACTCCGACTAAATTACGTTCTGTGGCGTAAATATTGCTAGAAAAAATTTGTTTTTTCGCGGAAGATTTGTTTTGTGACATGCTTGTCCCAATTAGGCTGTTTAAAAAAACACTTTTTTTTCTTTGCAGTTACCCTTTAAAGATATAAGCGGATCTTCAAAAATATCTTTTTAAAGATCCTTTCGGAAATGCCCTTGTTGTGTACTTAATATGAGGCCGAGAAGCATTCTGAATGCATATATGTAGAGCTAGAAGCTTTCGGCTCTTTTATTTTGAGAGTTCGGCGTATTTTTAGTGCCTATTTTTAAAGACGTTTTCGTTTTTTTCTGTGAATATTTACAGCTATGGATATTTAAGAAGTTTTTTTGTTCCGGTAATTTGTGAGGTATTTCCATAAGTCGAAAACATAAAGGTTAAACGACTGCATTTTCGCGAGAACCTAATTTTCGTAAATTTCATGAATCGTCTACAATTCGCGAAAAAAAGGTCCCGCTAACAATTCCGGTAAAATGTAAACACGTTGGAATCATTATTGAGATCCCACCGCGTCGCAAAAATTGGAACCCACGAATTATTTCAAAACTTCAGCTTTAACCTAAATCGCAAAATATTGAGCCCGCGAAAAATAAGTCGTTTATAGTATAGTATTCTTCTCATTTACTTGTGTGAACACTGTACGGTAACCATAGTTAGAGCGAACTAACCAAAGTTGGTGTTTGCTGCGGTGCTTTTACGGGGAGCCTGCATTATGTAGATGAAATGGCGGCAATCCTGTGACCAGGTGATCAGGCCTAAAATGTAAGGGACCCTTTTCGCTTACTATGGCCCTTTTAGTATACTGTTGTTGTTGTTGTCTTTATCGTTGCAATTGTTGCTGTTGCTGTTGCCTCTCTTTAAACCGAAAACACCGAGTTCATATATTAAGCATACAAAGCAACTGCACCTAAGAGTTCACCTGAAAAGTGCATGTAGTATAATTAAAGTCTGATTGTTCATAGAAATTATAATTTCATAACGGTCGGTTACACGTACGGCTGGGATGCAAACCCATTAATGGATTAAAATACTGACTTGAAGCCCCGTGCTAAGTAAACTCGAAATAAAAATTTAACTACATCTAAGAATTGCAAAATTATATTAATGAAATAGTTGGATATTTTTTCATACTTCTTCAATCATAGTTATAAGAGCTCAAGTCTCTAGAAATGGCATAGTTGATATGCAAAATGAACGTGATCACAACTCAAGCCTAAGTCCGTACGAAACTGATATTCAGTCACAATATCGTTTACCTTACGTAATCTTGAGAAGTTGGTTACATGAATGAGAAGCCGACTGCTTTTTTACCGAGGTTAATTATTGTCCACTTGAGGATAACTCTACAGCAAGGTATTGATAACATTTTTGGCCTATATTAAATGTTCACTGAGCGAAATGGTTACTGCATGCCACCGATCCTGTTTATTTTCATATTTATTCTTATAATTGAAAGCCTGTTATCAAAACTACTTGATTGATAAGAAGTGTTGATTAGGGCAATTGACCTAGTTTATGCTAATATTTGATGCCTGCCAATTTATCTTTAAAGTAATTTGCGTAGAAGTAGAACTGTCGTGTTCCCGTTAAAAGTGTTGCGCGGTGTTTTTATGGAGTCTCGGGGTCTATTTGTTTGCATTCCTCTGTTTCGCGAATGAAACAAACACCCATAAAGTTTCTGGACATAACATGACGTCAAATTACGGATCGTGACATACCTATTCAATAAAAGCATTTTGAAGAACGCACACAGTACCTGCCATATTCATCGTAACTGCCATCGCATTTCGGGGCCAGGACGCTTGTTCACGATTCGTCTTCAGCTCTTTCATCAATTCCACGAAGAAAAATCCAGAGTTTGCGACTCCATTTGACGTAAAGCAGAGCGCAAGGGCGGCAATAACCGGCACATGCCAGCAGGCGTCTATTCTGGCCCCTTGTGACTTAAACCGTGAGGCCTCTTTTGGCTTCGCTGCATCTGCCATTTTGTCTTGGCTGTGAAAAATTTCATACGGTAACATTAAGATATTTGTATCGTAACAGAATCAATTACGTCAAACAAAAAAATTCATGTACCTGTTTTTTTGTTCTTTTTAGGCGAGGCCTTACAGGGGTACAGAAACGAAATTCCAGCGCTCATTTTCTAGATTAAATGAGTTGCATGTTGCAGCATAACCTCAAAAACACGTCTTTCGTTGAAAGGCATACGAAAACTAAATTTAAAGCTAATTACGGCAAACGATCTTTCAATGTGCACCTGGTGGATGCATGTGAAGATTAGTTGGGAGGTAATCTAGCAACGTTGGGAATCTTGCTACGTGACATGGCGTAGCAGGAACCGTTACGTAGCCGCACTAACCACCGTAGCAGCGCCGCTCTTTGGAAGTACGCTCAACTATTTAAGTTACCTCGGCCTGAAGGCGTTTGCGGAGCCTTTGCAACTTTGCGAAGAAGGCCACCGAGATGCCATGATGGATTTGTTGAGGAATGTCACCGAGTTGTTCCTGAGTCTTTGCTGTACAGTTCGAAGCCGTTCTGCGCCTTTTAACGTCGAGATGTCGCCGCGCTTCTGCATGGCTGAGACTTGTGGTTTGGTCAACAGCGACATGCCGAACCACAAGTTTTCGGATGATGAGAAACTTCGAGCCCTGCTGATCCGGCTAGCACGTAGGTCGTTTCCGACGTGGGGTGACGAGCGTCTCACACGTGATACGCTCGTCACCCCACGGGTACTTTAAACGGTTCGGTTGTAACGCGTTGACTCCACCACAACGCCCACAACGGCCAAGCTCATCCACGCCAACCTTGCTACGTCACAAAAGCAGATTTTTTTTTTTGGAAGGGGGAGGGGGGGATATCGTATGACGCATCGCGCTCTCCGTTCGCTTCTCTTCGAGCGGTCTGCTCGGGTGCACCGTTTGGAACGACGAAAAATATAGTCAGTCGTTCAAAATATAAACGTGCGATTATCATTTATGGTTGTTATCCGTCATGCTTCACTCGTTTTCGAACGAAATCTGTATATTTCCATTTTCGTCTCCGTACCCCTTTAAAAAGCCACTTAAACGAGAAAAAAAAACTTTTTTTTAAACAGGTTTGTTAGACACGCCTGTCGAGAAATAAATTTTACGCGAAGACAAATAAATTTTAGAGCAATATTGACACACGAGATTTTTTTTTTAATTTTGCGCGCACAGTTTATGACGTCACGGAATGGTCATACACTCTTTCCACGTCAACGTGATGGTCAAGACAATCAACCTCTCCTCCACGCGCCCAAAATGCGGAGACAGAAAACTAGTGCAAAGGAGGTGAATACCAACTAAATCGCGTCTCGCCCCGTCAATATTGCTCTAAAAAAATTTTTTTTTTCGTGTAAAATACATTTCTTGACACGCGTGTCCTAACCAGACTCTTTAACAAAAATCCTTTTTTTTCCTTTTAAGTGGACTTCTAAGATACTGGAAAAGCAAGGTAAAAGTAGCGTGTGCAATGAGGCAGGCACTTCCATAGCCCTTCCGATAAAAAACTTCTATTGTACAATACTATCGCGCGCTCTAAGATCAAAGATGTTTTATCCGTATAAGACCCTCATACTAACCCGCTCGTCCTTGTGTTCAGATGTTCCTTCAGAACTTCATCTTCCGTGTGTCTCGTCTCGAACCTAACGCCATCAACATCCTACCTTGTTCATTTCCTTCTAATGAAAAGAAATCAGTGCTCTCCTGCAGTCCGGCCTGGACGGGTCGTTACTCTGCCTCAGCTTTGCCACTGTCCCCGTCCTCGTGCCAGAATACTGCCACAGGAGACTACGGTCCTGCCTCAAGAATCCAACTAGCGTCGCTCCCATCTTTTTGTTTTCTGTACTATTATCGTTTAGCTGCAGGCATGTCACATTAAAAAAAAAGAATTTAATCTCTCCAATCAGTGTCCGCGACGTCGTGTCTCTACGTTATGTATATTTCAGAATATATATGTATTACACGGACGCTGTTCATCAACATTGCAGAAGGCAACTTAAGGGAAATAAAAAGTAGGTCTTCCAGAATCGCCAGCCATTATTGCTTCAAATCGAATTAGCAGTGTACAGACAGGGATCGTGTGTGCAAAGTACTTTCCACTTGGTGTACCCAGACACTTAATTTTATTGTTTAACGATTTTGTTGGATTAACTTGATCGGACCAAGGTAGAATCATCTGGGGTTTTTTCCACTTACCGAATGAAGTCCGGAAATGTTTTCACGATCCGAATGTTGAAACGTCAGCATAAAGGCACAAGGGCGGCGGTATTCTCGACACATATATTTTTGCGTTGAAACTCTACCCGTACTTTATTGAAGCGCCGTTTTCCAAACACTAGCGCGCAAACATTTCAGCGAGTTGTTTTTGCTCATTGTTACTTACACTTTATAAAGCTCTATTGCCGCGCACCTCTCGTGACACAAGGTACATGTGCACTAGAGATTAACCGTAGAGTCGAAGCTGCAAAATAAAGAGAGTTACTGAGCTATATTTTCGCCTGTATTCTTTTTGACAAAGACAGGCAAGCGAATCTGAGCTGAAGGCACAATAAGGACACTTAACTCTCATAGGCCCTTGGACTTAAGTTGCAAAAATATACTAGGCGCAGCGCTATTCGGTTCTTAAAGTCAGTAAATAAGAAATGATGGAGTGCATTGACGTCACATACCCCTGTTTAACTCGGCCGCTGTGTTTTATGTTTTATGTCGCTCGCCTTGTTCATACATGCATGTGTACAATCAAGAAAATCAGATGGATGAACCGGAGTGACAGAAGAGGATAAATGTTAGGAAGCCGCAACAAAGTATTTGACGGCACTGTCTCACAAACCTCGGGTCTACTGATTACCTGTCAGGGAGGCTAACCACTCATATCGCCTTGTTATTTTGTCATTTTTATTGATAAAACACAGTCAATTACAATATTAAGACGCTGCCGACTTGGGCCTGACGGAAGGAAAACACGCGTTAACAATGAGTTTGAAATTATTTTATAAGCTATAAGAATACGCACTCTTGGTTCATTTAAGGAATATACAGCATCTATTGATATACTTGTTGCTTTTCACCATGTAACGGTTTAAAGGAGTTTACATCGTGGGACATTGCTTGAAGTGCGAGACTTCAGTGTGTTCAACCATGCTACTAGTGTATGAAAAGCTACCGACAAAATGTATTTAAGTGATGCTTCCCTTTTCAACAACGATTGTATAATTCATTAGGGATGTTCAAATGGCATGCAGGCCGAAGACAAAAAAGTATTTCAAAACATTTACTTTCTCATCAACTTCGACTTCAGGGCTGAACCTATCGCCCTGTGTTTTCGGCGCTTTATCTATAATGTGCTAGCACCGAAGCAGTATGTATTGAATCAGATGTGTTCTACAAACTCATGCCGGATAGTGGAACTGTATACGACGCTCGCTGGCGCGTGGTATGTGCTGGTTGTGCAACTACTGTTTATTCCACCATGCGTGCATGCATGGTTTGCTGTTTATGGGCTTCATACGCACAATAACATCTGCAGCAGTCGAGCCAAGTATAATATTTCACAAGTATCTCTCTCTCTCTCTCTCTTATGCTGTCAGTAATATTTTTTTCTTCTCTCTGCGTTATTCATAATCTGTACATTTTATCTCGTGTTAAAAAAATCAACAGCACTTCTACGTTGAAAATGATCTCCGTGGTTCTATGAAGGGACACACTACAACCCCTGATGAAATTTTAACAATGGACATGAACAATTTAAGGTAAACTGACGTAAAAACAGAGGCTTCAAAGCACTGTCTTAAAGCAAGGCGATATAAACTACAAAGCTGTTAAGAACATAAACTCATTGGTTTTAGAAACAAATATATAAAAGCGCCAAAAAACGACAGGGACCAAGAAGAGTGGATACAATACAAGGTGCTAACAGGGACAAAGAAGAGTGTATAAAACACAAGTCGCCCACAGGGGCAAAAAAGAGTAAATACAACACAAGGCGAAGAGTGCAAAAACAAACAAATTTCACCGCATGTGGTTCTGGCTCCACAAAAGAGAGCTGACTTATTGAGGTGAAGCGCCTAAAGAACAGGGACACGAGGAAAGACGAGACAGGACCAAGCGCTAACTTACAACTGAACGTTTATTGAAAAACACTTGACTATTTGTACACAAATTCAGGCTCCCGACACAAAAAAGAAAACTCTTTCTCAGTTAGGTGCACTCACGCAGCAATCCTCGCCCCTCACTCTAATGCAGTAGGCCTCAAACAATTCTCTCAGCGTAGAGGCCTACTGCATTAGAGTGAGGGGCGAGGATTGCTGCGTGAGTGCACCCTCAGTGCACTTAACTGAGAAAGAGTTTTCTTTTTGTGTCGGGAGTCTGAATTTGTGTACAAATAGTCAAGTGTTTTTCAATAAACGTTCAGTTGTAAGTTAGCGCTTGGTCCTGTCTCGTCTTTCCTCGTGTCCCTGTTCTTTAGGCGCTTCACAAGTTAATCATGTACCAACTAGCCCACCTATCCATTTTATTGAGGTGTTTTTTTCTCTTGTTTTTAGGCGTGTAAAAAATAACTCCCAAACTTAAGATGTTTGTCCTCACTCAAGCTGAACGATTCGTTTACACTGGACTTGATTTTTAGCGACAGCCCAAAAGGACGCGACTTTCACTGCAGTTTCTTTCATAACTTTTTTTTTTAATTTTTGCGCACGATCTTTTTTTTTTTTTTTACGCAGCAATGACTAAAATTATGGAGGTTTTTTGTGAGTGCGGCATCCCGTAGCAATGCAAGAGAACATTTCAGTGCAAGCTGCAACTGTCAAGGCTGAGCCGCTACAGCGGCATTCGCACTGAGGAGAAATCCCCGTAATTTCTCCCCTGAACGCGTCCATGGCATTACGAAAACATCAGGCGCATCAAACTCAGGACCAGGACAATTCCTTTATTTTTTATTCACGTCGTACTTATCTCATCCTCACGATGAAGAACCACGCATATAATTCTCTTTCTTAATTTTTTATATTACATAATATACGTTGTAGTTTTTTTTTTTAATTGTGTTACAATTCATCCATTGTTTTTTTTTTCAATTTCGTGCATTTTACTTTTTTACTTGCCCCCGCCAAAAATCTTGATGAAGGTCGTGATGGTAACCATGGCGTGCTAGTATGCTACCTCATGGGGAGAAAAGCTGAAGCATGGTGTCCACTCTGAAAAAAAAAAAAAAAGGTTTGTGAGCTCTTCTGTAGAAAGCAGACAGTCAATCACGGCAAAGAGCAAAGGTATCCCGGCAAAATAACACATCTCAAGATATAAATAAATAAAAAATGCGATGTGCGCAGAGACAATTAGCATGATGTTTCAGCTGCTAATCGTTCCTGTACACATCGAATTTGTCAAAGCTAATCGTATTTGGAGCAGACATGTACACGTTACCCCAAAAAAGTAACTAAATACCATTACTCGTTACTCGCTCAAAAAGGAACTAAATACGTTACTCGTTACCGATTCCCAAAAGGAACGCGTGAGTTACCTCAAAAGTGATGAGTTACTTTTCAGATTACTTTGACGACCGAATACACACCCGTTTTTGTTTCATGGTTCATTGTTTTCTTTTTAGTAGTCGTTGCACTTAAGCAGTAACTGCCTCTCGAAGTTTTCAACAGTTATCTATCCCCGCTTCCTTAAAAACACATCTCCGGCAATGCTGAAGAGTCGTTCTACTGAAGCGATCGAAGGAAGGGCAGTATTGTGCATCAGGATGAGCTCGTGAATCTTCGGGAACTGCGCCTTCATTGAGGACAGCGGGTAATGGGTTCTGTGCCTTCCCGTGTTCGCAACCTCCGGGTTTACATTCGGTCCCTATCCGGCTCTAGGAGGTTCAACTAACGAACCTTATTCTGTTCACTGGTGAAGGACGTTCCCAGCTGTAGAGTTCAGTACAGCAACCTTTATCGCTGGACACGTCAGTCGAACTGTTCAACTGACGGGTTCAGCGATATACGTTGCTGTACTGTCATACTGTTTAGTTGTTTTTCAGGTTGCCCACCTACAGTTCTCGCAATAGATGCATACTCAGGTTATTTCTTCATTTATTATTTACAAGAAGCCCTGCAGCGCCTAAGCATTAGAGCAGGGGAGTGAGATAATAATACAATCATTCAGACGTCAGTACACGTCATCACAGTACACTTCAGCAACAAGAAAAACAAAAAATCCACACATTATAATTTTTTTTTCACAGTGATACTTTATTAGCGGGCACACACGTTCGAACATAACACTCTTCAATAATACAAGTATACATTCACAATTCATTCAAGAGTTTTAAAAAGTTTCATTATCAACCGATACCATATCTGCAGGCAATTCATTCCATTCGCCTATCGCTCTTGGAAAAAAAGAAAACTTCATGTAGTTTGTCCGGCATTTTATTTCACGTATTTTCTTACTATGATCCTTCCTATTTGAGATGTAATGAGGATGTAGAATGAAAACAAGGCCGTTTAAGCGGTGTTGTACACGTTACTCCCCAAAATTAACGAGATACCGTTACTCGTTACTTGGCCTTAAAAGTAACTAAATACGTTACTCGTTCATTTTCTAAAAAAGTAACTGAATACGTTACTCGTTACCGGTAGGAGTAACTCGTGACTTGTAACGCGTTACGTACATGTCTGATTTGGAGCTACGTTATTCCTGAAATCCTTCCGTTGTTTGCCGTGATTGACTGCTTTTGTGTTCTCCTGGAAAGTGAACCCATAATATTTTTTTTAGATTGAAGCTTGGTGAAAAGGAGTTAAAGATAGATAACACCAATGGAAAAAGGCATTCCCATTCATTGATTTTATAACAGCTTATTTAAGAGGTTTAAGAGGTAGAAAATGCTTCGCGTATAAGTAGTTTTCCAGATATTGTGGCATTTAAAAACCAAAGACGAAAATAGCCATTTAACACTTAATTTTATATCGTCTAAGACGAAATTAAACTGGCGTAATAAAGAATATTTTTCACAGCGGCTTGTGGACATATCGGTATTGATTCAATGATACTGGTTTTATGACGCAAGAGCATCCACGGCTGTAAGAATGTTCCAGGTACAAGGAAAATCGCGCAAAGCGTCTGCGAAGAAAGGGTTATCGGATAATACTATAGAACTATGACCGCGAGTTGGGCATAAATGTATATATGACCAAGATTTGAGGATGAACTAAAATTAAAGTTGGTGTGAAAGCCTGATCCTGAATGTAGCCTACGTGGTATAAAAGGCTCGTCGCCGAGCATAACTATAATATGCAATCGTTTCTGCTCTTTCTATGACTGGGAGAGGTGTTTAGGTGGTTGTCAGGTGGAGTCTTGAGATTTCAGTGACGTGAAAAGCGCTCTTTGAAGACTATTGCAATGATCACACTATGGGGCCTCTACGCTGAGCAAGAAATGGCTGTGCCTAGCACGCGTGTTACCTATACTTTGTTTACCTCAGACAACCTATTAAAGATGTTCACAGTGTCGTGCGATTTCCCACCCACTTAGCAATTGCTTTAAAGCATTAATTTTGTAATGATTCTTCTTATTTTATTTTTATATTGCCACTTTCGACTGATGTAATGTTTTAAACGTCTGTGGCAGCATTTACAACGAATGTCGTATACTTCTACGTCTTTTTCATCAGCGCAACTGTATGCAAGGCTCGCCTCATACTGTCCAGGTATATCAATGGCTCTAGACATTCAACACAACATTATTTTGGCTATGTTCCAAATTTTACCCAAATGGATCCGAGTTACTCCGGCGGGTAGTGTAACGTTACAACACAGATTGAAAAACACTGGACGCGGGAAGGTTTTCGAACGTCAAGGCGCGAATCCATTACCCCGGAGTAAGATCAGGTAAATTTTGTAACACGGCCTTTAAGACTTTTTAATGACCGGGTGATTTCATTCCACAGCTCTATAACTTGTTTTTAAGGATATAGTGATGAGCGTCTGTAGAGAGCGCGATGAATCGACGTACACAACTGAATGAAGCAAGTTACTTTCTACAATATGAACAGTAGCAAGACGCACACGCATGAACCTGCAGTCAAATTGGTGGGAGAGAATGCAAGTCTCCGAGCACAACAAACAAAGGAGCCATTAATGGAAGATCCCAACAAGTATGTTTTAGTGTCATCAGTGTAATATGAGCTCTAACCCGACCATATATCTTGTAGCTGAAAAGCTTGTAGTCTCAGTTAACTCGATTGGTGCGCGCTTTTTATGGTGTTTTGTAAGTTACCAATCACACAAAATAAGAGTTTAAGCCCAAAGAGCTACCACTGGGGCAGCTGGAGTCATGTGCAAGTTACTACAAAGTCCAAAAGATTCTGCTGCACTTCTGTTTCTTAAACTAAAATCCTGTATAGCACTGGATCTGTTTTCAAAGGTACTTTTATATCTCATTTATTCCACCTAGTCACTCGAGAAGGTTGCAGAGGAACTGAACAAATGCCGAGGGAGTGCATAAGCCCCGAGCTAAAATCTCCGTTTCTCTACTCCCAACTGTCTTCTCTGAAAGACATTATAGATCTATTTAATCTCTTGGTTACCTGTTTTAATAGCGCCAAAACCAAATTTGAGAAGGAGGAGGGGCGGGGGTGCCTCTAGATGTCTGGGCTTCAAGAAGGCTCAGCGACAGACCATACAGGCCGTCACAGAAGTATCAAGCGACAGCGTCCATATATGTGCGAATACTCGTGGGCGAAGAAATGAAGATGTTTTTTAAGACTTGAATGTCCTTACTCAAGTTTTCGTTTGTTCCTTAAAGCTCCGACATTTAAATGTCGAAAAACTTCAACCTCGCTGGAAGAGACTAAAATTTTGTCGGTGATGTTTGTGCCTTAGTGCGATACTCGCCAAATTTTCCACATTCACTTATCTTATGAAGATTGAGATTTTTTAAGTGTAGTTTTGTTGTTCATATTCCTGCCTGAGAAATAGAAGCATCCGCCTAGCGGGAATTTAATCCGACACCGCTCGGGTTGGCTTACCTTCGCAGGGAACATGTCCTGTGTGTCTAGTGTTGTCGGTTGGTCTTAAGGTACGCATAGGAGGGTAGACTTGAGCAGAGTTATCCATGTAGCACCTTTACTCGAGCAGGTCAGCCCTCTGGAGGCGTGCATCTTTACACGTACGTATAAGGTTTAAAAGCGCAAACAGACAGGGACAATAGAAAATAACACAAACGACAGGGGCAAGGCGCCTTCTCCCTGTCGTTTATGTTATTTTCTATTGTCTCTGTCTGTTTGCGCTTTAAACCTTATACCTACCATGGACCAACTAGCCCAAACCAAAGGTTTAATGAACTTTACACGTACGCCATCTGAGTGCGCACTGATGCTTCGGCGAAAACAATGAGTTTTTCGGCTCACCACATTTTAACCGTGGGTCATGGGTGTGTGTTTTTTGGAGAGAAAGGGGAGATCATTCGCGCGTCCACAAACTGAAAAGCGTGCGAGCTAGCGAAATTCGGCTTTGGGACGGGAAACAAAAAAGTTTGGGGTTTGTCTTTTGGGACGAACATTTGCTTTTACGTAACTTCACGGTTAAGGTCATTATTAAGGTTCTCTCACTGGTCAATAATATCTGCCTCATCGCAACGTGATCAACGGAAACGAACCACATTTTACACTTGCTTTTCGGCAACTTCCGGGGAATCACCATTGTTGGTCATCTCCATCTTGACTGCCCCTTACTCTAAAAGGGGAATGATGTCAGGCTTATCATGTGACGATTGCGATTGATCACAAAATCGCACGTAATGGAGTTAATGAGAAATGTAATAAATGTACTGATTAACAAAGTATCACTTTGTTAGGTAACTTTGACAGCTACAACCTCTGTGACACACAAGTCAAATGCACCGACGATTCCCTTCACGCGCATCGGGCTTCTGCAAAAGCGCAGCGCCCAAACCTTGTGTGGGCACAAGCGAACTTCTTTGTGAACAGTGTGGCTTTTTTTTTTGCTTTTTTAAGAGTGAAATATCTATAAATCGACGATAACACTCAATCACCATTATGTCCACTTCCAGGTGTTTGTTTAGTTTATTATATATTTTTATTCAGCTTAAGCCCAATATCTCTAATTCGTTATGCAGAAATGTATCGCTTTCTGGTTTTTCAATAAGGCGTTTGAGGAAACTGTCATATCGGTACTGCGCTGTAAAGGCGTCACTTTGCTTATTGTTAGCAACTTTTAGTGACTGAATCTTATTGACAATTTGCTCGTAGAATTTATGAGACAAGCTAAAGACGCTTTCACAAAATATGAATGCTACCTGGAGAGTGTAAAAGTAGTCGTAACCTCCCATGAAATCTCGACATGCATGCAAATAGAAAAAAAAACATTTCCAGATTACGATCGGTTACTTCAGAACACCGGGTTTTAGTGACCGAAATTCCCCTGGTAGTACCGGTCTTTACACGGGTAAGCCGCAGCTGACACGACGGAAGGTCGAGGTGTCCCGAAGGATATCCAGCGTTCGTATACAAGTACCGCGAACCTTCGGACAGCGAAAGAAATTCCACCACTTCTAGCGCACTGCTCATGTCTCTCTCCTGAACAGAAAGTGAGATAGGGGCATGTCAACCATTGACAAAATCGTCGTCGTATGCGCTGCGCTTGCAAATATGCGTAGCTTTGTTTTAGGGAAGACACCTCTGTATGTAGTTGGTAAGAGATAACAAGCATCTATGAACGACCTTGGACATCGTAGTTGCACCTGTATAGAATGCCACTGCAGGGTTAAAACAGTCTTGCGCCTCTCATAAAGCGCACTTTTCGAGATTGATAGTCCCAAGTAGGCAAGAATGTAAACGTACCTAAAGTATCGTCTGTTTCTTGAACCACAAGACTCTCAGAAGTTCCTACGACTGATGTTGTGTCAATTTGGCTGCATTCATTTGGGAGCTGGCATATGGAAAGTCTGTTTATATTAAGGTGCACTTCGCCAAGTTTGTGATGAAGTGCAAAAAACGGAATCTTGCAACTTTAACGAACAGCTTCGAAGGTGTCCCTAGAGGTATATGCGTATACTGTTCGCAGAGGAAGTGATGATTAGTGACTATTGTGAGGAGGCTTGGTGGGCACGGTGGCTGTGCATCATCGCCGTTCACTAATCCACTTGTCTTCACCATGCAGGTGTTTGTCTGTGTCATCATCCATGTGCTGTTCCCTGCTCTGCTGTCTACTACGTACACCATCAATCCGTGACTTTCACTTCGATGCCACGAAGGAGGCGTGTGTGGTTGTCAGCTACCACTTGTCAGCAGGTCATCACTGGATTACTGTACCTTGGAAGTAAGTTAAAAAATCCCATCGTCATCGGCAACATCGTGCGCGTCAGCCCCTATAAGACAGCAACAACCATCTGCTGCCCTCTGGGGGATCGATGGCTGTGCAACAGATCAGTCCACTAATCCGCCTTATCTTTGCCATACAGGTTGGTAAATTGTATACTTTTCGCAAGAAAATCCAGAAATTACATTTTAGTGCAGCTATCTAGCCCGCAGTGTTATCTTGCCACCTCTGCCGAATTGCCAGGCGACATCGAAGCCAGCCCAGGAAGTTCCACTTCTGAGGTCTCGCTCCCAGAGCTGTAGAATTTAACAATACGACAGGCCCAACTAATTTCTGAAGTTAAAGGTTTTAAAAGTCAACTATAAAGGAACAATAAAACCATATTTTATCTTAAAAAAATGTTGTAAATGGAGGGTCTTTATCCAAATCTTGCAACAATGCGAATAGTCTCGACACCACTCGCGCCAACAACACCCAGACGGCTCGTCAGGTTTGCGATCTGGAGACCCATCTGGACGATGCCGTGAATCGCTTGCGGTACAATAACTTCCATTTTTTACGGGCCTCCTTATTCCTCTTTATCTTTGCACAATTGGAACAAAAATACTTCACAATTGCTCAGATTCTTTAATGTGACCGTAGACCCAAAGAAATAGGGCGTGTTCATTGCCTCGGGCACCTAACCTCTGCCATCAAATAAAATAAAACTAACATTCTTCCAAACAAAATAGGCCATCCTTCCAAATGGTCGAAAACTAAAAGGTATTGGTAAATACTTATCTCAACCAGTTCAGAGCGTAAATCTCCTTGTTGAATTTAAAAAAAGAACACATTTTCTGGTTGTACCATCCTAGAACATCAAAGAGTTGGCTAAACTACTAGTCAGCACGTTCGAAACTCGTAAAAATAGGCATAGTAGATTCCTGTATGAAGTCCGCTTAAACAAAAGCATGTGTTCACAAAATAGACGTTAGCTTCACTTCCCAGATTCGAAAGATTCGGGATTCAGGACACCCAGACTCGGCTATCTCATCAGCATGCTATAGTTTCATACAAACCATCTAGATTAGTTCTAATTGCATGTTGAAAGAACCAATTAGAAAAACAAAGTTTCGGTTATTCCATATCTTCACTGCATTCACACGGACTTAAAAAAGTCGCGTCCAGAGATGAACTGAATGTTATTTTTTTCAGCCCAAAAAACAAACAAAAGACACTAAAAGAAGTTACGCAGCGTTTCAAAAAGGATGTCGCTAATAAATCTTGGAAGCTGCCGTTGGCAGAGACGTTCAAAGACGACGCATCATGAAGACGCTAAAACGTAGATGCTGAGATACAACCCCTGCCTTAACTCTTCATTCCTACAACACTTCTTGATCAGGACTTGTGCAGGTGATATTGAATTAGGAGGTGCGATACACACCAGCTCCTGGGCCAAACCCTGAATATATGGCATATCACACCGACCTAAGGCGTGAAAGGATCGACGCGGCGGCAGGGCCGAATGACTTCGTCACTACCATATCTTGAGAATATGAGCAAATTGGTAACGATAAAAAATATTGTATCAGGCTTGCTTCCGGCTGCTCTAGGACTTGCCAAAGACACCAGAAAATGCTTCTGTAATAACGTATCGAATAAAAGCCTTCGTCGTGGTTTTTGTGCCACTGTGGTGCTGTCTTCCAAAAAAATGGCGACGTTTGTGAGCTGTGATGTGTCCTCGCAGCGGTTTTGCTGGCTGGCGCTCTCCTAAATCTTCAACCCGTACTAAACGTTGGCGTTCAACGTACTGCGTTGATGTGTCTTGTTTGGTTCATTGGAGGGGCTTTGCATTTTCCGCGTTTCCTACTTTCCGCACCTGGAAATACATAGGGACAGATGTAGAGTGCCCGTTGCTGACCGGCACTCCACATCTTCCTCCATGCTACAAGGGACGAGATAAACGGCTGAGAGCTTAAAGGGCGTTAGTTTACTTCCACCTAATTTAAAATTTTTAAGAGTACCATAAAATAATCTTGATAAAAGTTACAACGACGGTAAGTAGAGTGAGTTTACAGAAGTGAGATCAAAACCACGAACTTCACTCAGCCGAACTTGGCCATTCGACTTATTTTATTAAAAATACATATTATGTTGACCTTTCACGTTGTGTAGTAGATATATTTCAATTTATAAAATATATTAACACAATTCCCACTGTTTGCTTAGCAACTCACGCAACCGTTACAAGCTAGACGGTTAGGATGACGCCAAGCTAAGGGAATGAATGATGGTTAGTTCAGGTTAATTTCGCTGAAGGTACGTCTTTGGGAATAATGGTAGTACACTGAAAATTATTTACCAAGTAACCTAGAAGTATGCTCGTTATTAATGAACCAGTTTCTATAAGCGCCTTGAACACCACATAGCCCCTTGTTAGTTACATTGCACCGAGAGCCGTGCTATATATCTCACTCATTTGTTACTTTTATTGAGGAAGTAGGTTACCGTACTCGCACGAGGGGAGTCCACCTGACGGCTATCGTCCCGGAATTTATCACTGCATTATGGCAGTTTTCAGTGTAGAGTATTTTCAGCTGTTTTTACCTCTACAAAAAACTCATTAAGTTTCTTTATTTTTATGTTTGTTTTACACAACAGTCTCTCATGCAATGTACATCAGAACCAGAACATATCCTGGCCAGTCAAATGCCATGCTCAGTATATACATGTCACTTTATTTCGCCAACTGGGCCGACCGCTAGTCCCGCTTCCACCTGCAGTCGCCACCCGCAGTCAGTTGTACGTGTAGAAGTTCTAACGGTGCACACTCGCACTGGTGTGTATATCTCCCCATAGAACTAACAGTCGTAAAATGTAAAAATGCAATTAATGCAAAGGTTCAAGCGAGGCAATAAATAGTTAGTGTTATCTATGCAGAATTGAAGCAGGCTAAAGAATTAAGAAAATGCGCGATCCCAGTCATAATTGTGATATTAAATACTAGTCAATTTATGTTGATTTCGGAGCAAAACTGAACGGCGCACACACTGCATTTCGCATATGGCCTAAAGGTTCTGTCAATTGTTTAATTCTATCTGGTAAACTCCTAAAGTAGTACACCTGCCTTTGTTTTAGGAATGAAAATATACGCTTCCTTTATTGTATCAGGTTGCTTCATAACTGAATACAGCATTATATAGTATGTATACATACCGTGTAAAAAACTTTTTCATGATATTTGTTGTTCAATGAATATGTACGTATTGAAATTATATAAGTCATCCCGAACGAAAAATCCATCAATGTAACCCTGTTTGGCAGTCAGTGTTTTCTAGTGGACCGCTGACTGTGCCTGACTGTACGTCAAGCATGTCTGATTGGCCAACAAGTTACTCTGACCGACAGTCAAACTCCAGTCAGACTCCGCTTGTCGGCTTTCTGATGGTTTCCTGGTGGCAGTCGGCCGCCGCGAAATGCCATCAAGATATCTTGGTGGCGATTCTGATTGTACATCGATTGTCTCTGTCTGTACGTCAAAAAGCTTTGACGTGCAGACAGACGTACGGTCAAAGGACGTAAAGTTCGTTCGGATACCACTATTTCGTCAAATCTATGAATACGAAAAATAATCTATGCACGAGAAAACGATTTCGGGACGTGAGCCCATAAAACCGCTGATGTTAGAGATATGACGCGCAACCGACCGACAACCCTGATCAGAAGCCCGCCGACACGCCGACCACGCCACTTTCGCTTCGCCCATAGAGGCTTCGCCGAGCTTCCATGAACAATCGCTCTCGGTTCGCTTTGTTTGCCCGCTTGCTCCAACCTGTTGAACCTGCCCGGGCTCTACAATGTCTTATGTTTTAGTAGAATTTCTACTCGACAAGACCCAGCCTGTCGTGAATTCCGACGATGTAAGGGACTTTAGTGGTGTAGTTGAAGACGACAAGGTGTACCAGGTCTACTGGGCCGGAGACGCGCGAACAAAAGGATCGTTCTACGACGCGAAAGTACTCTACATGGCAGGTGAGTAGAACTGAAGTACGGCGATTGATGTACGAGTGCTTTGCATAACATGCTGAAGGCTTAACTGCATATGCAGCCGAAGCATTCTTTAGAGCGATACGCTCATTGTCGGAATCTCGCGCTGCAATACTAAAATGCTCCCGACTCGGTCCGAGAGGTTTGGGCTAGAAAGTTTATACCTTTCTATCTGGCATGGGCTATTGGCCTTACCGCTGTGTCGCACCTCATTATTATTGTTTCATGAAGAGTGCAGACAAAAAGCATCCGCGAGCGTAGGTCAGATATGTCTGCTGCTCGGCGTTCGTCCATGGAAGCCAGGACTGTCTGTCGTAGCATGCATGCTTGCTCTCTAGCTTCAGACGGAGTCGCATAGGTTTTGTGAATTAAAGTGTATACGGTCATCCCAAAAGGTTCAGACGTCGAGGGCGTTTCTTTGAAACATGCTTACGGTGCATGTGGTCCCGTTTGAAAACGAATGTCTCTTTTGCCTGAAAAACGCAAATTTCAAAAAGGGCGAAAAAAACAAAGGACGGGTACACATTTTCCCTGATTGTTGATGTCATGAATTACATTCGTTTTAAGGATTTGTGAACCGTTTCACTGCCGTGCACGATGGCCACCTCGGCTTGTGAACCGTTTCATAGCCATCCAAGATTGCCACCTCGGAATTTGAGCTTTATATAAAGAGTAAAGCTATACGCACTCCGGAGTGCACTTCGGACGGAAATGGCTATACGCACTCCGCTAAACTCGTATAAAACGAATGGTCAAATCGAGTTTCTAAGCGATGGCATAGCGTAGGGTTAAGGTGTCCGCTTTGTACGCAAGTGGACGCAAATTCGATCCGCAATAAACCTGCTTTTTTCTTTGAGGCATTTGGCGGTATTTATGAGTGCGTATAGCCATTTCGTCCGAAATGCACCCCGGAGTGCGTATATCTTTACTCTTATATAAATGCTGCCCTTGTTGATGAAATTCCCTTGGCAGTGGCAGTCAGACGTCATCTGATGGACCATCATGGAACGTTCCACCAGGGCTGCTGACTGGCAGTCAGTGTCCCAAATTGCGTAGCTTGATGGAATTTTCAATAAGGATACATAAGTTATTAAAAAATGACTCATTTATATATTTTGTTTTACTAAATATTTATCGAGAAAACTTGGTTCAACAGTAAGCCGGTAATATAGTTGTAGAAAATATTTGGAAATTTCGTTACGTGGTAAAAGGCAATGAAACGAAAAATTTCGAACAACTTTAGTTGCTTGAAAGATCACACAAAACAGTTATGTTCACATTGGCTCTCCTCTAACTAAGAGATTAACTTTCACAACGCTTGGAGCAGTCAGCAAATCATGATTAAACGAACCGCGGTTATATATAAAAAAAATTTTGATGCTGAATATTTTTTTTAAGAGCCCATATTTTCTTATTGAGGGTCCATACATTTATCTGAGCAAATAGCTGGGTAGACGCGATACAGACATAACGAGAGAGTCCTTCAGGCATACATTTTATGTTTGCATCTCTGTATTCCAATCAAATTTTAAACCTGTACCTTTTGCTTCTGCATCGAAATACATTTCCGAGTGTATTTCTGGTATTGTGTTACAACAAGATGTATCCCATTGGAAGTTTCGACGGATTGTTGCCCTCCAAACAAAACGACTAACTTTGTGTCTTTGGCTTTTTTTTTTTTTCGTTATTAGAGAGAGTTTAGGGCGCTCTAAAGAGGGCTTTGCGGTTTTGTTTTTCCGTAGAGCAAGCCCGGCTCAGATCCGTCTCTCGCTTACTATACGTGACTTAGTTTTCTATGCTGAAAAGGTTACAAACTTTCTCCTGAATGTTTCAGGTGGGCGACATCACTTGGAGACTCCAAATGTTAAATGCTCCACTTGCACGAAATTGACAATATTCTTCGCTCTATTCATTGGCGCGAGTTAAGTATGAATGCTGAGACACAACTGACAAATGAGCGAAAACCGGTTCATTCCACCGTGATGTCATACGATCAATGCTCACAGATGATCACATATCAAACAAAATCATGATGACGTCTCGAGGAAGTGTGGGTAGATACAGAGCTAATTTATTGGCTCCTGGAATTTCTTTCCTAAACAAAAGAGGTACATGTTACACAAAAAAAACTCTCTAGACTGAAGATGTTTTTCTCAAATCATTAAAATTTTGTTTTCCACACTTAGAGCTACTGTAAAAGTTAAACAAACTCAATCTCAAAAACGATTTGTACAGTCCTTTCTTTTATGTGTTGACCACACATATAAAAAGATACATACGTGATTAAATCACAAGGCGAGTTTTAAGTCAAGAAGATATAATATAAATATATAAATTCCTCACTATTTCAACTCTGAGGACGGTTCACCAGTTCTCAGTCACTCCTATAAAGTTTTTTTATGAAACATATATCAGCATTATGATAATGAAGCCAGCTGCTACAAATTTGTTGTCTTAGTTTATTTTAACACGGAACGACTTTCTGAGCTGGGTTTCATGCGAAATCGTTACGCTAGAGTGTGACGAAAAAGCGTTGCATGCAGGCCAAGGCAATGTACACCCGCCGGCAATATGAAGGTGAACACCTTACCTGGTTTCTTGCCTGTTTTACGGCTCCCTAAAGCTATATTAACTCTCAACGTCTCAAATGGTACGTGGCCAAGGGTCTAAACTTTGCGTTCTAGCCCTCTTCTGGAACAGAGCTTGTTCCAAAACTTGCAGGAGCGTCAAAAACAAGAAGAGGGCTGTTCACCTTCATATCGCTCACGGGTGTACTTAGACGCTTCGCGGCGCCTGTGCATGGGCGTCGCCATAACCGACCTCCATTTTGTTTTCATTTAATTAACTTTAATATTACTACATCTTGACAGGTCGCTATTTTAGATTCTATTGTGTCATTTTGCACCACATTGGCCTTTGTGGATGCTCGTCAACGGCCGCTTCAGTGGCTCGGCATCTCGGTAAAACAAGAGAAGGTCAGCAATGGCGGCTGTAATCCGGCGTGTGTGTAAAGCGTCTGTAAATTTGCACCAGCAGCTGATAGTAGCCATAAAGAAGCATTTCAAAGACATAGTTCGTCATACTTAAGAATACGTCATTATAAATAGGAATAAATAATCGTAACAAGAGAGGTTCACCACGCGGCTCAGTGCGGAACGAACCCCGCACAATGCGATCCGCGGCCCAACATTTTTGCTCGGACGAGATGCCAGGAGGTGAATGTGAGCGCAAGCAGCTTGACTGAAATGATTCACGGGGGTCTGCACTTACGCTACTGTCGGCGCGCACAGGGGCTCCTGAATGACAAACGTAGTTCTCCGCGTTATCTCACAGCGTTACGGGGAGAATCACAACGCAACAACGAATCGCGCAGCGGACATATGACGTCACGACTTCATAAAGCAACCAATAGATAGCGTAGTGCGAGCAATAAAACTCCTCCCCTTCACTATGTTTTTAGTAGTTGCAAGGCTGCTAGCAAACCAAGGGCCCTAAAGTTTCCAGGAACTAAACGCACCCTCGGAAGCAGCAAACCGATGAAAACGTCTGAGTAAAGCATTCTCCTCGGACACAGCGCTCCCAAAAACAATAATGATTATCTCGACACTTCTGTTAAACCATGATGCACGTGAATGTGTTTAATATGCAACGCATCCAAAACCACTCAAAGCATTCCCCAACCAGGCTTAACAAGTCATAATGCACGCGTAGCGCGCGCCCGCAATATTGGGTGCTTCCCGAGTTTATCAGATTGATAAACGCAAGTTTTTTCTTTCTTAAGGTAGAGCTTACTAGATAGTGTAGGTAAATATCGACCATAATATAAATTTCTCAGGCTACTCTGTCTCAAGCCCCTTTTTATTTTGTATTGCGGGAGTCCTTGAAGCCCAAGTCTGCTCTCTTCATCTTGCGATTGAAAACTTTTCTGTTGTTGGTTGTTGACTGATTTCAATATGAAACATGTCACTAATGATTATTTTCATTACAATTGGCTAGCCTTAACGTCCCCGATGCTTTGCTTAGTTTTTCGCAACAGCTTAATTCTAGAAACATACCTCACGAAAATATCGTCAGTGCTGACAATAATCTGCACAAGTTGTCGTACGCCTTCATTAAATCTTTAAAGATGCCTGAAAACGAGGGAACTTAATATGTATGAGTTACCGCCGATGAACGATGTCCGACACCGTTAAATGTTTATTGAGATATTCTTATCCGCTCTTCGGACCACTATAATAGAGCGAATAAGAAATCGATTAACGTTAAAACAAATCATACAGACAGATTTCAAAAACAACATACCGCTCGGATGATTAAAAATTTTCAAAACTAGCACTGAACACTGACACTCGCATTTTTACACACAACTTACTACTACTTCTATTGCGAATTCTGCGTTCGAATTGTTGGAAAATAAAATGCAGATTCATATCACTTTTAATGCAAGTATATAAAAACTGCATTGCTCATTTGCTTGGGCACTTTTTAGTGTAATGCTAAGTAAGCATTAATTGCCGGGTAAACATTCCAATCGCGTGGGGAGATATTTCCCTCGCGATTACAATATGAATGTCCAACTCGCTGAAGTATCCATTCTAAGAAGCTATTTCCTTTTCCGTTATTATTACGTTATGCTTGGAATTCATAAGCGTGTCTAAGCGTTCGCTCTAATTTTGCTACTGATAGTGTAAAACTTCAAGTACAAAATTTTTTAAATTTAAACACACCGTCTTATAATACACTAAGAAACTAATTCAAATGCGAGCGTGCAAGTTTGCTCAATCTAAACTGTAAATAATAGTTTTATCCCGATGGTACGATTTTCAGGTATAATCTTTTTAGTGTCAAAATGCGTGTGTACTTATTTTTCTGTCTAACTTTTTTTCCAGATCTTTAGCTTATGCATTCTTCGATGACTGCATGTCGTGTTTGTGCGCCGGTGAGGTCCCTATTTAGTGTGGAGCAAACGAACCACGCAAGTCGACTTTACAAGTCACGTGGTACGAATGGTCAAGCAGGTCGTCTCACTGCGTTGTAAGAAACACTACGTGTCCACTGGAATTAGCTGCGTTAGGGAGATATCTTTTAACGAAAGCTCGACGCTTTCTTTTTGAATTTTTGAATTTAAATAAATAATGCATTGACTTTACGAGAAAATATATATGCGATAAAAAAGGCGTATGCTCCAATAAAACACCCGTAAAGAAAGCATCCGTTTATGTCAAGTTCTAATATTAAATAGAGCACCAAGAGAAGCATTGCCCCCTAAATCTAGCGAAAAAACGAAACCCAGAAATTTTAGCAGGGAGAGCACGCTTTCTCTGTCTGTGGCGTCACATCTGTCTGCAATGTTAAGTTACGTCATTCCGTGGCATTACACCACTCTTCAGAATAGACCATTCTCAAAAGTGCGCGCTATCTATAGCATCTGCTGCGTAAATTATCTGAGTTCGCCATTGCTTAATCTGAGTATTTATTGGACACGGGGATTACGTGAGCGTGCTGCGCGAATGCGACTCAGCTCGTACTGACAACGAGTGCTGTGTCTGCACTCTGCAAGAAGTCGGATCTAATCGAACGCTTCATGCCCCAAAAATGGCGACCACCAATGTTGCTTTATAGACCTATGAAAATTGTCTATTATCGCACTCCAAGAAAACTAACTCTTCAATAAACTATTAATCCTTCTCTGTGCTGACACTGGGCAAGAACCAGCCCCCGAATGATGAACTAAAACAAATAAGTTCGCCCCATTAAGCGTTTAGTTTCCTCCATCATTATCGCCTCATCAATTGTCATTCGTGACACTTTTTTTCATCTTTAAGCCGGGAATCATAACCTGAATAGGCTTCATAATGGAGTGCCAACAGGACTTTTGAACTGCGTTGTTAATCATGTTTCGAACCAATCTTGTCTTGACATGCTTTAAATGGCAACTATCAAAAGGAAGTATTGGTTTAGCCTTTACTTCGCCAGATAACCAAAGGACCCCAGACAAATCTGAGCGGGAGGTCTAAATACTGGAGTACGTTGTTGGCTGGCTTTTCTATAGAAAACTGCAGCTCCGGTGCCTCCCTGTAGACGGCATTCTGGATGGAACCAGCAAGGGCTGAGTCAAGGACACAAACCAATATGTCATCTACGTATCTTCTAATAGTACTGAGCTCGGGTGACAATTTTTGACCATCTCATGTACTTTTAGGTACATGAGGTATATTTTTGGTATATTTTTGAAAGGGCCGGGGTTATAGCCGATCCAATACATACGCCTTGACGTTGAATGTATCTTTGCTCATCATAATTTACCAATATCGATTTTAGATACAGTTCAAGCATCCTTAGAAAATCCTTGATCTCCATACCAGAGTGGGACTAAAACCGAACTAAATTCTCCTCTAGAAACGACCGGACCCTAGAAAGCAATATGGCTGGTTGGAGTGAATAATACAAATCCTTGTCATCCAAGGAAACAATTTTGCAAACTTTACCATGAAACGGTTCCATATCGGATATGAAATCTACGGAAGAACCTAGTGCTAACGGGCTTCTGAAATCTATGCAAGAAAGACCATTCTGAAGGAACGTTGAGACAGTTTTTTGCCACGTGCCGTCTTCCTTCATAATTACTCTTAGAGGAAGGTCTACAATGTGGTCTTTCAAAAAGAACTTAATGGCAAACGTAAATTTCAAGTTACCATTTAGTCTGGCAGCCAAGGACGTAAAGTCACTGTCCTAAGAGTCTTTACTATTTTCCTCTTGTGTCGACCTAGATCCCCATCAAAAGATCTAAACAACCCAGAAACAGCGAGGTTACATTTCTCCTGAAACTTACTGGAAGGCAGAACAGCAAACAGTCCCGATTTGTCTGTTTCAAGAAGCTTCACCTCTTTCTCTTCCAACTCTTTCTTAACCCGGGTAACTATACTAAAGTGTTAACATCTGTCCTGTACGACGCAACTACTAAGGACGACGGGTCTGTATCACATGAGTGAATGACGTTTTAGCGAACAGCGACATTTGAGCGAATCGACGTTTTAGCGAATAACGGGGGCGCGCGTTAGTTATCCGTAGCGCTCCGCTTTATGCCGCTTCGCGGCGACAGTCTGCGGCGGCTCATTACAAAAATGTGAACCCATTTTGCCCACCTGAAAACGCCGCGTTGCGGCGTCCGACTATTCGCTAAAGTGTCGTTCGGTGAAACGTGGGCGTTCGCTAAAACGTCATTCGATCAAGTGAGTGCCTCCCAAGGACGACAATCTCTTAAAATCGGTCGAAACAAATGCACTTTTCTCTGCTGGTTCTGACAGTGTGTTTGATAAAAAAACGTTAATCACAGAACAAATATCCAAACGAGAGGGCTTAACATTTACGCAAAACTTCGGACAATCGGCTAGACAATTCTCAATTGACCTGGTGAGCTGTACGCCAAAGGGATTACCAAGGGCAGTTTTAATCGCGGTAACCGTTGGCATGAACCCCGGTTTCGGAACTTCTTGAGTTCATAAAATTCCCTCGTGACATCGTCAAAGCCCGCGCACTGGCCGGGAATGCAGATAACTTGAGAGACTCAGTTCATGACATGGCACACCGTCGGTAGTGACACGTTCACCAGGTCGCCGGTGACAACCTGAAATGTCCCAGCGCCGTAAAACTGTAGCGTGAAGAGGAGCTGGAGCATCCGTGGGACCGGCAGACCACGATTGGACGCGCTCGCCTCCAGCGGCAGGTTGCCAGGAGACCCGCCACCGTCGCGTTCATGAAGCGGCGGCGTGTCAGAAAGTCTCGCTCGCTAAACAGCTCAAAAGGGTTGAGTCGGTCCCTGGAACGGCGACGTGTGACCCGTGGCACCGGTTGGCCGTCGTCTTCGCGTTCGTACAGAAATTCGTCCATTCTGAAGACAAACATGACGAAGTCAAAGAACGACGCGTCGGCTGCCATGTTGAGTACTGCTTCCTCACTCAAGAGTCAAGTAAGCGCTGGCGCTACCTTGAGAGTTCAAATGAAAAGTGAAGTGTTTACTCCAGTCGAGTGTCGTAAAATATTTGGGAAGCGCAATTCCACCTTCAAGTGGAGTTTCGAGTCGAGTTTTGAGTGGAATAGCTTTTATGAATTCGGCGGTTAATGACAACTTTGAAGTCTCCTGTGGGTTTGTGATCTGTAATTTTCTGGCGTCTTGGGGACTTTTCCCACAGTATCATGATATTATCTTCGATGCAACAAAATCAATTTTATTGCTCTCATTTGACTTCAAATTCATCACTTTTGTTTTTATAAACTATAGTCAACGTAATTGATGCAAAGCCCAAACAACAGTTATTGCGGCGCTCGACATCTAGACCGGCGAGAATGTTAAGACAGATCAGCCTAAAATATAGAAAAAGGAGTTATTTGCATCACAACGAAAATGCGCGTTTAAGACACGCGCATTAGAAAATGGCGGCTATGTTGCGCTTTTGGACTCCCGGAAGACTAGGAAGAGGGAAGTGACGTAGGTGTCAATGAACGTATCTCGCATCGCGAAACTCACCGTCATCAGCGACTCCACCAATCAACATCCAAAGAGCGTTGTTGACGTCACTTCCCTCTTCCTAGTCTCCTGGGAGTCCAAAAGCGCAACATAGCCCCCAGGTTTACCATCTCGTTACACTTATTTAGTTCGTGACTTTGTCACTTTGAAGGACCCTCAGACGAGTCGTTGTTTTTCGAACCCTACTTCAGGTTGTGTATATGAGTTCAATCGAGTGGTGTAAGGGCGGTGAAGAGTTTTCTGATTGCCTTTTTATGGGTTTAACCTTATCTGCATTCCTGGAACGTCCAATCAAACACAAATTCTGCAAAGGAGCGTTCCGCTTTTTTATTAGACGTACGATGAAATATTGTTGCAACACCTCGTAGATGGCAAGGCCGCGGGGTTGAATTTAAGGCGTTACCGGTGCACGTTTCGGGCGCTGATTACCGGCACGGCATGGCAATGATCCCACATCGACATTGTGTTTACAAGGTATCTTCAAGGCATCGAAGACATATCACGCCTTAGCTAAACTATATAATTTCCACAAGATGTTACTCGTGAGGTAGAAGCAATTACGGCAATTGTTGGACAAGATGACGCGTCTGATTCTCTGCCTGTGTGGCTTATTTTTGTTGGGGCTAGCTGATTCTGGAATCGCTTTGCTGCTGTGACTGTCCATGTTTTGCTGGGGTTTGGTGGTTAATTATGTTTGCTCTCTTTTGGCATTGTTTTTGTTTTGGTCTTCCACTGAAACTTAATTTGCCCCGGCTGGTTGTAGAACCCACGGAGCCGCGCCAGACGACGCTCCACAATAATGCCAGACAAAAAAAAACATTAACATGAAACTTTCCTCTAAAATGTATTCAATAAAGAAAGGTCTACATGTGGATCCTTAGGAAATGCGTTAGCATGACCCTTGGGAAACGCAACACACGAGCCCCTTCGGGGAACGCTAATGCTGACCCCTTCAATTTTCTGTTTTAACTTTCTCTTTTAGCTTTGTTTCTTGCTTGCTCTCTCATTTGCTGCCTTTTTTTGGGGGCTCCATTACGGTATCAGTGATAGCGTTTTTCATAACGGGGGCGTGTATGGTGTTTCCCAAGGATCATGCCAACGCATTCCCTAGGGATCCACCAATGAATCTTCCGATATATTTTTTTCCGCCTTCTGTCGCACACAGACCCGCGTTGGCTTGCTGCTTTTTGCGTCGCACTTCGGCCAGCCAAGCTAGGCGCAGCTTCCGCTCCTCTGTCTCGTTCGCCCGTCTTGCACGCTTACCAGTGGCATCGCAGCATCTGCTGCATGACGACGCTGTTGAAGACTCGGCCCAGCATCCGCATCGAGCAATGGCTTCCGCCCCTTGACGTTTCACCCCTCTCGTCCTTGACCTTCGCTACTCTCCTCCTCTCTACGCGGCAGGCTTCCCTTTCCACTGTTTTTTTCCGCAGACGGACACCCTCAGCTTTTGCCTGTCATGGTACTACTGCTAACGCATTAAAGCATCTATCACACAGCATTTATTTACTCAATAACACGAAACATGTTAGGGAACTCGTTAGTCGAAGCCTAGTCACCCGCACACTAAAACCTTCATCTTTGCCGCGTCATAAGCCAAAAGACAGGCGAATTCTAGCGCAGCTTCCGTGTCTCTGAAGCACAACTCCGGTCTACCCTATTGAAAATTCTATCAAGGTGCGTAATTAGGGACACTGACTGCCAGTCAGCTACCCTGAGGAACGTGCGCTGATGGTCCATCAGATGACGTCTGACTGCTACTGCCAAGGGAATTTCATCAACAAGGGCAGCATTTATAAAAAAAGCTCCCATTCCGAGGTGGCCATCTTGGATGGCTATAAAACGGTTCACAAGCCGAGGCGCCATCGGCTGTCTACAGTGCCGTCCGACGGCACTCCACTCGCGCCTACAAGTGCCTTCCGAAAGAGAGTCGGACGGCGCGTGTATCACTGGGGAACACAGTAACCCCCCCCCCCTGCGTTCACGCCGCTTTGCGGCGACAGTATGCGGCTGCTAATTAAAAAACTATTGACCCAATTGGCCCCGTCGTGCACGCCGCTTCGCGGCGTCCAGCCGGCAAACCAAGCCCCGCTGGTCCCCATGCACCTCAGGAAACGAAGTCCCATACCATTTTGTTCAGCGAAATTTCGTCGACAACATTCGGTTTTTCCAATGTTAATCGTAAAAAGAAATGTAAATATCGCCAAATGCGTCGACAAAACAAAATGCTCAAAAGATTCCGAACAAAAAAAGCAACCCCGCACGGGGGTCGAACCCGGGACCGCTTCCTCGTAAGGAAGACGTCTTACTACTAAGCTACACTGCAGCTTCAAAAACTCGTTTTGAGTCCTCGTTTTATACGAGACTTTCGGACGGCACTTGAATGCGTGAGTAGAGTACCGTCGGACGGCACTTGAACGCTCTGCAAGAGTTCCGTCGGACGATACTCTAGACATTGGGGTGTGTTAACGAGCTCCCCAGTGATACACGCGCCGTCTGACTCTCTTCGAACGGCACTTGTAGGCGAGAGTGGAGTGCCGTTGGAAGGCGCTGTAGACACAGCCTCTAAAAGAATGCTTCGGCTCCATATACAGTTAAGCCTTCAGCATGTTATGCAAAGCACTCGTACATCAATCGCCGTACTTCAGTTCTATTCACCTGCCATGTGGAGTACTTTCGCGTCGTAGAACCCTCCGTTTGTTCGCGCGTCTCCGGCCCAGTAGACCTGGTACACCTTGTCGTCTTCAACTACACCGCTAAAGTTCCTTACATAGTCGGAACTCACGACAGACTGGGTCTTGTCCAATCAACTATCAACAAATGCCGATAATAAAAATGCGACTTGCCGCGAGCCGCTGCTCTTTAGCGGGTGGCCAGCGGGTTGCCGGTTGCTAAAGCAACATTGGGCCGTGACGTCAGTATCGTTCTCTTTTTTTCCTCCGGTTCGGGCGTTCCGCGGAGTTGGCTTCTTTGAGCCGCTACCACCGCTACTTTGGCTTGTGATTGGCGTGTTTAGCCGTTGCACCTATCTGTAGTGCGTGTAGCTTCGGTATAGCCTTTTGTTTATTTGCCTGTGAGGACTCCAAGACTGGACTCTTAATCAGGGGCCGGCAAACCTCACGGCCATAGCCGTGACGTTAAAAGTTTTCAGGACTTAGCCGCGGACTGATCCGGCCCCGTCAAAATAGCCGTGTACAACGTCACGGCTGCAGTTGGCCCTTCCCCTCGTTGATGGCGCGAATGGCTATATAGGTGGCTCCGTAGGCGGCCCGGTAATTTTTGGCGGCCCGTTTGTGCAGGGCCGGCAAAAACGGGCCGGCTATGCGCATAATAGCGAAAAAAACACTCTGCTCTCCGCTAGATGGCGGCAGTTGCGGCCGCCCAGCGGGCACGCAGGCGAATAACGGTAATTTCTCTTCTCGATGTGCCAGGACGACGAATTTTGAATGTACGAAGTGCGAATCTAATCGGAAGCATCTGCGGGTGACGTTTGTTTTCCTATCTTGGTGATGGCAGCATATATGTTAGAGTGTGCGTCGGAGCCGCGGGACAGTGAGTTAGTTCTTCAGGATGCTCACGTCGAAGGATATCACAGGAATGCAACGCGGGCGGTGTAACCATGAGGGTACATGTGAATGCGATGGCGTCGCACGGCCCGCTGATCTGGCGGCACGACCAGCGCGACCAGCACGACCACCACTTCTGGGCCAACTTGGCTGGTGCTGTTACTGCGGGCACAGTCCTCTTCAGCACAACCGACTGGGTAATTAAGTATCTCACTGGCTAATAACGGATTAGAGTGAAGTGTTGAAGGAGTTCCTAGCTAGTAACTTTTGTTCTCGTTAACAGAGGACTTCTTGGACCCTCTCCTGGATGATACAGGTATCTATACGCCATATTTTTGTATTCTAAGAAGCACGTTTGAAATCGCCTCTTTTCATATTATTCGGATACCGGCTGGCGTCGGCGGTGGAAAGCGGAAAACAGGTTTACTGTTCACCTTAGCATAGACTTTCCACAACGGCTGCAAGCGCGGACTCTTCGCGTTTGACGCCGGCTTGCTGCGCACAAGCACTTGTGGAGGGTAACTATTTGTGAAGTAATCGAGTCACAGTCGCAGCCCTTACGGTCCGCCTATGGTACTTAAAAACCCGTCGAATTTGTACGGTTTTTCAGAAAGCCGTAAAATGCTTCCCGTGCCTTCTATCGTTCTGCAATTTGGTGATTTAGTGTTTTTTGACGATGCTGAGCAATTTTCTAATTGAAACCATGCCCTTAAACCCAATAATAAAAAAGTTAATTACGAAAAATAATTAACAATATAATTATCTCGGACTTTAATTTTTTTCCTAAAAAGGTCCCTGGCCCAGGACCAAAACGACACAAGCCTTTTTTTGGTGCGACGCGTAGTTTTTGCAATATCGAATTTGTCCACCTTTCGTGAAACACCCTGTAGAGTCGCGCGTCTCGGCCGGCGTCGACGATCGCGTTGATCAAAGGAGGACGGCCACACGACGAACATTTATACTGAAATTGATGATGAATGTAACATCTAGAATACACTAAGTTTGTCCTTGTGTGTGCAGCCTCCTTTACTCACGCGACCGTCGACGTCGGTCGAAACGTTTTTTCTGTGTGAATGAGCTTTCATGGGAGACTCGCGTCCCTGCGCCAGTCGTCCAAGCGTTACATGTCAGGACAATCTCCGTCCACCGCATCGCAGCCTACGAAGTACCGCAGTCCGCAGTGAAGGTGTGCCACACTGATTGGTTTAAAGTTTAAAGCATGTTGAGCTCTAATTGGTACGCGCCCGGAAGCGAGACAGACAGGCAGCAGTTCTACGCACGTCCCTGCAAAGAGAATATACTCGGGTGTCTGCGTCTCAGATGGTTTCATTCCAGCTGTCGCTGTCCACCATATAACGTAGAAATCTTACCAATTTTTTATAAGTTCGTGCTCATGATGTAACGAAGTATTCATGTGAGATCTTATTTCAGGCACAAGGCTGGGGTCGAATTTGGATTATTTATAAAAAAAGATTTCTGTTGGTGTAACTGCGCGAACCGCAAGTTGCACACATTTTTGTCCTCTTGTTATTAGCAACTGAAACGTCTAAGGCGGAAACTGACTTTTTCTAACCTATCGTAGGCAGCACGCCTGACTCCTTTGCATTTCCCTACATCTTAAGCTACTGAATATAACGTTTTGGTGACACTCTAAGAATAAGCTTTCATTAGGCTGACTGAATTTGAGAAATGTATAGTATTAAACAATATATATATATATATTTTTTTTAAATGTCGAACTATCTTTTCTACAATATTTGACGCGGCTTAGCAAGGTCTTTACCCTGGCCTGACCATACTTTTAAATTTACTAATTACAGAAAGATAATTATTCAAAATCTTTGACACCATAATTATTCGAACGTCAAATTTTAAGAATTTTCATTTTAAACAAAATTGGCTTTTTATGTGCGACGTGTAGTTTTTGAGCAACGATTTAGCCGGTGTTTTCATTACGCAGGCTGTATAGTATAGCCATGAACCTGTAGATCCTGGCAAGTCGAAAGCCTCAGCTCCCCTTCCTGGTTGCGTCGAAATTTACTGTCTTGTTCCCACTCGCCAAACTGCCGCCAAAGCTACAGGGTCTATTCATATGACGTCCGACTGCTTTTTAATGCCAAGTAACTACACACAAGCATGGCCGCCGAAAGAAAATGCGGTTATCTAATTGCCGAATTTGTTTTGCCTTATTTTATTTTCTGCTGTGTTTACGAATAAACGTTAAGATAGCGGCAATGTTTGTGGCCGGTGACTGATCATCTGAATAGGCTCTAACGTACGGCAAGCTACTTTCTAAAGAAACCTGCTGTTTGCTAAATTTTAAAACGTAATTAGGATACAAGACCTGGGCCAGCTTGCTAGAACACAGTCTCAGCTGAGACTGGGTGAAAAAGCACTGCCAAAGCCAGCGCACGAGCTGAGCGGGACTCAAGTTGCGTCTCAAGACGCTCGCGCGCCCCAGCCTTTGCAGCCCTACCGAAAAATCCAGTATAACTTTTCACTATCCAGATTATGGAACCGGAAATTTGTTCTGGAAACCCGAAATCCAGATTGCAGACAAAGGAATAAATTCTGAAAACCTAAAATCCAGATAGAGTCCAGATAGAATCCAGATAGATTTCCGGTTCCATAATCCGGATAGCGCAAAGTTCTACTGGATTTTTCGCTAGGGAGTGCTTTCTTTCACCCAGTCTCAGCTGAGACGCTGTTCTAGCAAGCCGGCCCTGTTCTCTCTCCCTTAATTTCTTATAATAAAATGCTAAAAATTCTTAATCGCAGCCGCATCATGGCTTGACGACAGAGCCAACTGGCCTTCGGCCGTGCCATGGGGACCCGTCTTATGGCATGAAGCTCCGGCAGACTGCAACACACTTGGCTCGGAGAGCGCACCTGCAACAGTGGTGGGTCCTTCTTCACCAAGTGTGCCAAGTGAAAGCAACGGCCATGCTTCCACCAATGTTTCAGCAAGTGACACAAGTTTTCATATACTTTTCTATTTTATTGTTCGAAAGTGGTATTTATTACAACAAAGCACCACGTGTATCTTACGCTGTGCATCTAATTTAAACAAATAAATGGATTGTTTACCTGCGGACCCACTGTTCTTTTGAATGTTTAGAATTCATCGGACTTGCCGTTGAAACAATTCCTGTATATTTACTTTCCCCAAGAGCACTCGGGAAGTCAATCGCTAAATTATACAAATTGAGCTTGGTAATGATTTTCCAATATATTTTGCGACTCAAAAATAAAGTTGCGACGTGACTTCTCACAAGAAGACGTCAGGCTCAGTACCACGTCACAGCTTCGATTTTACGGTGAAATTTTCCTGTATTTCTCATTCACCTGGCTTTCTTCATGGATCACAGCCCTGGACCCTCCGAGATACTCTGTGGGGAAGTGCACGACGGGACATTTTTATAGCCAGCAGAAAACGGGCCACCTAGTAAACGGGCCAGCTAGAAAACGGGCTCGCTAGAAAACGGGCCCGCTAGAAAATGGGTCAGCTAAAAAACGGGCCGGCAAGATCCAACTTGTCACGGCAAATTTTGGGGCCACCTAAAAAGGACGGTAACGGGCTGGCAATTTTAGGGGCCTCAAAATTTGCCGTGACAAGTTGGATCTCATTTGTCACGGCTATAGGTGGCTCCATAGGTGGCCCCAGATTAAGAGTGTGGTTTTATCGAGCAACTCGGTGCGCCCAAGACTGCCCAG
The DNA here is from genome assembly GCA_037355805.1 of Ixodes ricinus. Taxonomy (NCBI): domain Eukaryota; kingdom Metazoa; phylum Arthropoda; class Arachnida; order Ixodida; family Ixodidae; genus Ixodes; species Ixodes ricinus. The sequence goes on along the minus strand of JAZHYW010010016.1, from coordinate 25,504 downwards.
CTGTTCCTCGAAAGAAGCCGAGTACAACTTGTAGCACTGTGGGCTGCTCAAACAACCCGCTGCGCAACCCGGATGTGCTTTTTCACAAGTTTCCAACGGACCGAAAATTGGAGAAGGTGTGGTGATTGCTGTTCGACGAGTGGACTTTGGACTTCGGCTTTTACGCGCCCGAGGAAGAAAGAACGGCAAAACAGACGTTTACAGCCCAGCACACGTGTGTTCGGACGCCGCGGCCCACGCCGGAGAGCCTCAAAGCTTCGTGTCTGGGACTGACCCGCAGCGCGAAAGCGAGAGGGCCCCCAGTACTGTACGTCACTTGCAGCGTGGCATAGAGCAACGCCGCTCCATCCACGGAGCCCCGATGCCAATTTAAGTCTAGCGACGAGTACGGAAGACCGCACGCACGGCAACAGCCGCCGGGTAATGCACCGAACGAGTTCACTCGTTTTCCCGACACTAGCTTTTGGGTATACAAGCGACGAGCACGGCATAGCGCACGCACGGCGGCGGCCGCCGAGTACGGCAACGAACCAGTTCACGGGTTTTCCAGTCGCTAGATTTTGGGTATACGCATTAATTCTTGCTACATATGCCGGATAACTACCACGTATACAGAATTAAAACAAAATCAGCTTACCTCCTATCTTTAGACGGTTAGAGCAACAGAGGTAGGTGCCGCTCGGCCTGCGTACTCGTTGAAGGAGAATGATCCTGACGTCACGTTCACGTAGTGGCTGATTTCCAGTGTTGCCGTGGCCTCGAGCGGCTAGTTTCGGTTTTGTTGGCCGCGCCCCAAACAAAATTTTGAGGCGTCGATATCTTTAAAACTACGCACAATAACGAGAACGAAGTTACACCTTGCAATTCAGGGACGCTGACTGCGCTAAAAACAGTCATAACCCCAAAATCGAAAGTATGGACCGGAGTTGCCTTTAATACTACGTTTCACTTTAAGTCCGAGCGCAATTGACGCTGTGATCCTATGGAGCCAATCACGCAGCGACAAAAGTGCATCGTGACGGCACTCCTTGACTTTGTGAGTTGGCCTATCACCGATTAAACAATTCACGCCCAGAAAAAGCGCAGGGTCATGGCGCATTTATTGTGCGTGATTGGTTTCTCAATGATTGCAATCGCACAAAAGGAACGAGGACAGTGAACGATGCACTTTTGTCACTGTGTGATTGCCTGCATAGTATTGTAATGTCGTCTGCGGTTGGACACAAAGTAAAACTAGTAAAGTTGACGGTTTCCAATCATGGCCTGGGTGCCAGCAAACCCTGGCCGTAGCTCATTGCGGACAAGGTCTCGTATAATCGAGATTCGGGTCGCAAGTTGCAAAATCTCCAGTTGGTCAAAATTAGCCCTCCGTCTCCGCCGGGGCGTGCCAGATGCTCTTCCACGGTTTGGCACGAGAATCCTTGAAATTGCCTCGTACATTTTACCACATTTTGTACGGGGGCGATATGTGCTGTATTACCCAAGTGAGTTACAACCAAATAGTTTCTGCACCTAAATGTTTTTTTTTCTTGTTTTTTTTTGTTGTTTCCGCTTTATTACATTGTTTCTTAATGTAACCGCAAATCATAAAAGTTTCAAATGAGAACATTTGGCCTCTGAATTTCTTCACATTGCGGCTTCGTAATGTGTTATTTTTTGTGATGAATTCACTTAATTCAATAATAATATTTTGTTTTGCGTCTGTGATAATGCAAACAATTTTAAGGTTCTGAATTCAACCTGAGCAAATTTTAAAATGTACACCAATGTAAATATAAGAAACGGCGGACGATATGTGATGCTAAAAATTTTAAAATTCTATATATTAGTGTGTTATTAACAATATTTCCTTAAAATTTTCCTTGCATACTCGCTTTATGCGTGTTCACCTATAAATCAATACTTTGTCTTGGTCTCTTTTATTTTTGTAAAGGACATTGAACTTGCCGGGCCAAATTGCGTAGGCGTACAGAAAAGTGCTGGAAGCCAAGCTTCCATCACTCATCTATACGCCCACGCAAATTTGCCCGGCAAGATGTTTTCCTGTTATGAGGATACTCAGGTGTGCATCAAGTTACGTATTTCTAATTTACATTTTTAATACTTTATTCCAACCCTCGTTCTCTGACAGGATGTGCGATTCAAGTACAGGGTAACATATAACCTGGAGTCGAGACTACAACACTCGAAACATATTGAACTACATCCATCCTGTAGTCTTCTCTGCAAAGTAGAAGCAAATCTAAAGCGGAAAACATAACGACGTTGAACTCAGCCATAATTTGTCGAACTTCAACCGCTCTTCGGTTCCAACGGTAAGTGAATAAGTTATAGATTAAAGTGATATAACAATTACATCTTAACTTAGGTTATCTATATTTGTGCCATGCTCACGCACGGTACTCTGTGCGTGTAGGAGCGCTCTATCTTCGTTTTTCTTGTATTCTCTCCGCTATCTCCCTCGTCACTCCTTTCTCTCAAGTGGCCGAAAACTAACCCCTGTGTGCTGATTGATGTACAGTCTCTTCTATAAGCGAACCCACTATTTCTCATGTGGAAACTATACAATCGCTCATAGTATGTGTTTGTAGCAAAACTCACTCGCTACAAACAAATCAAGGTCAATATATAATAAAATAATTAAATTCTGTATGCATGGCCCTACGAACTAGTAAACTGTTAAACGAGAACCTAATCTCTGCTTAGAGAGGGCAAAATAACTGTGAAATAATAAAGGATGTCCAGTGCCAACACATGAACTTTTCGAGTTGGCTATATAGAGATGATTTACTACTTCGTAATTTTTATCACTGTAAAAGTCTGTGCAAGCCTTAAAGTATGCGTTGCCACGCAAGCTAATAATTTCGTTTTCTCAGGTCTGGACTGCCTGCCGAAGCCTAAATATTGTGACATTCGCTGCTGTTTGCTTCCCGTTTTTCGACGTCAAGAGTTAGTTCACTTCGTTAAGGCCGCGAGAAAAAGGAATTATGTAGAATTATGGGCAGCCTGCATCCAGCTGCCTGCAGGAATATTACCACAGAGCGAGGAGACGCCGCACTCTGTGGTCTGCTCGCTGCACCTGTCGGGAGATGGAGCTACAAGTTACATTCATCGCTAACTCGGTAGTCAAAAAACACGTCCTCGTTGAATTTTTTTGTTGTTCTTTTTACCAAAATATTCTGCGCCTTCCAATTTCCCAAGGTAAAAATAACCACCTCAATGCATATTCGGTGAGAGTTTGAGCTTTCTACGTAGGGATGCCGATCTTTACGACTCTTTTTACTCCATAAAATCATCGGTGCACACCGTATAAAAGAGGTATATTTTTTACCTTCAGTCCTTCCCTATTGAAAAGAACCAGCTTCAGCTGGTCCCAACTTCAAGCTGTGTTATTTCCCCAGCATGCCCAGCTTGGCATGCTCGTCACGCTGGTTGATTTGGTCATACTGGTCATGCTGATTGATCTGGTTAAAGTGGAAATGATGGTCAATGTGGTCCCAGCTTCAAGCTGTGTTATTGCCCCATCATGCCCAGTTGGGCATGCAGGTCATGCTGGTTGATCTGGTCCCAGCTTCAAGCTGGATTATTGGCCCAGCTTGCCCAGTTTTGCATGCTGGTCATGCTGATTAAACTGGTCATGCTGAGGGACTTTTAACACAGTTTTAAAAAGGGGTTAACTGTTAGACGAGTTTTGCCTTCACCATGTATTTATAAGGTTCGGCAAGCCTTAGATGAGGGGATTGTCGTTATTGTAAGCTGACTGATTAGCTCAAATTTGTAAAATAACTTTTTTTAATTGATCAAGTTTAAAGTTACTAAGCCGATTAAAAAAATCGCTCAAAAAAGGCACCGCAAGAACTGTCCACAGCGACGCTTGGAAACGCGATGGAGTATTTTCAGTCATGTCGTCACTATCTCGGCAGCGCCTTTTGATGGGTGCGGCAATGACACAAGTGACGACGTGAGTGAAACGAATACGTCACCCGTTTTGGGGGCAGGGCTTGCGGAGCTCTTTTTCGTGTGCAATTTCTAAATAAGCTAAACAAAAAGTGAAAATTAATCAATTTCTGGCTGATAAACCATGACAATTTCGTTATTATATTAAATGGTCTGGCCTCTAATTGGAATTGCTATAAATACTGCAATCTTCATGTGACCCCAGAAACCAATAATTAAAAAGGTATTTACACATTTTAGGTGATTACCCAAATTACTAGGAGGACTATCCCCTTATCTAGCGCCCGTCGAGCCTGATAAATACATGTTAAATACGGCACACCTCTAACCCTCATACACATTTTAAAAAATATGTTCGAATTGAAATCAAACTGAATGTAAAAGTAACATTGCGACATCTTACTCTAACTTCCAACTCTTTGTTTTAGGCATAAATTAACTCAATTATTTTTGCGGTCCAGTGTCTTGTTGCAGGCCTTTTGAGCTTCCTCATCAACATTTCAGGTCATACCCATGGAGATTGACGGAACCGCAGAGGGAGGAGAGCACTCGGACTCCTTCAAGAAGTTAAGCAAGAAGAATCTCAGGTTCGCCGGATTGAACAAACTTAAGCGAACCAAAACAGCAACATTTGGCTTTTAGGTCATTGACATGGATCCGCGCTCGGTGTCTTTATAGCTTGCTTTCTTGTCGTTATCGCATTTGACCAATTTACAGATGATGTAAGGATTGTGGCGAGCGTATGCCCAGGTAGCACACCACAGTAACGCCTACCTTGTTGCAAACTTGGTTATCCTAATGGACTTACTTGAGATTAACATAGCTTTTGCTTCAAGGCTTTAGTTAATGTCAAAGTAGTTTTTCTGACGTTTTAATGAATCTTTTTTTGGTTCACCACATAATTGCCAAAGGGACAGATTTGAGCCAAATATGCCACGAGTATGAACTGAAGAGGCAGTGAAGTCTCAATCTGGAGCTTAATTGGCAATTGATGCCCAAAGTTGTCATAAGGAAACATAGCAACCAGATGTTAAGCTTAACGGTTGGACTTGTTTGGCGATTTCGGCCCAAAGATGTTAGACGACAGACAAGTTATCAGTGGTGAAGCCTAACTTTGTTTTGCAAACAGAGACCAGATACGCAGATGGTGGCCAAAGAAGATAAAGTTTGATTCTACCTCGGCTTTTCCGGGCCTAAATATTTAGACATAAACCAAATTTTGGTCCAGAGAGCTGTGCTTCCTGGGAGGCTCTTGGTGTTGTACGGAAGGACATTCAAGGAGGGTGTCACGTTTCTAAAGACCGTTCACACTTTTGTTTTTGCTCAACAGAAGCGCAACAATATGGTACAGAGCGCGACACTGTTGACGCGAACAAGCGATCGCCGGTTTTTTCTTTTCTTTTTTTAACCGAGGGATGTCATCTAAGTTATTATTGCTACGGGAAGAGCTCATCTAGCTCTATAATGTAAGCGATAAAAGTTCGTGCTCGCTAATACTATTTAGAAGTAAAATGCGAAAATGCGCCGATGTTGTGTTTGCGCTAACAGTGTCGCGATGTGTACATTAATTACGGAATGTTATGTACAGCGTATACACTAACCTTTCGATCCCATTTTGAACGGTCGGAATACTAAATAGGGTTCTTAACGTATCGCGCTAGGATTAACTACAGAGGTGGCGGACGCTTTACTAAAATTGTGGAAAGATGGCGTGGTAAACCACGAACAATAAAAAATATGTTTTCTTTATACTTTGCATGTACACTCAAATAACACCTTGCGTCACTGTGGCCCTTATTTGGGCCAAATGAAGTGAAGAATAAGCAAGCCGATTATATTTTCTTTTAATTTCACCAATCTCTCAGTTGTAATAAACGCCAGAATAGCCCAGAACGATTTTTTGATGATTTTGAGGGAGAAAGAAAAGTTTAGCAATAATGTTTTCATTCAAAAAAAATATTTTCTTTCATTTAAGTTCAGAGCTTTCATGTATTCGTACTCTCAATTAATGGATGCACCACCTTCGGACACCACTCCAGTAAATCCCAACGCCATACGGTGAGAAACCAATTTTAGCAGACCGTCCGAATTGGGATTGAAGCGTTACTGAACACGCGGTTGAAGGGCTCACGAAGAATAAAGACATTATTTCCTTATTCTTCGCATGCCTAGGGTGTCAGCACTGTTGTGTTTATTTAAGGAGTATTGTTACGTTGGTTGCCGCAGATGTCACACTTGTAGAATATGTCTGGTTAGAAAACACAATCGGCAAACCCGCCACCCGCCTCCAGCCCCTATGGGTCTCCTGTATTTCTGACAAATTTTATGACCCATACTCTTAATCGTACATATATGGCCCGATCTGGCCCACAGTGGATACCAACTATTTGATGCCACGAAAAAAAAGGTAATGTGATGACGTCATTTCGGAAGCATTGATAGGCAGGAAGCAGCTGCCGCAGGCGTGGGTGCAATCCACATTCATAAATTGTTTTCGGCAGGGCATGAAAAGAATGCCACAAAGGAAGCGCAAATGCATTCGGCTCTAGGGGGATATATTTATCGAGTCCTAGGGGGGCCAGTATTTGTAGCAATAAAAGTAATGTATAAATGATTAACATAGACCCTTGCTCCTAATTACACTCTAGACTCAGAAAATAAAATGACAGAATTGTTTGCCAAACTATAATTCGCCTTTACGTATATTTCGAGTACATATGAAAAGCACAGGATAAAACATGAAATTGCTATCGCTAGTAAGTCTAGCGAACAGAAGAACAGTGACCTGATTGCAGAGTTAATTATTTTACTTTGTGTGCAGCTCTGCTTTTTTCGGTGGAAAGAATCTCAGTTCTTTTCGGAAGAAAGAAGCCCTGACCGAGAACCGCACTGGTCTGGATACGTGCTGGCATATTCCCATCATCGCAGCTCTCGCAATGTTCGCGGCTTCAGTCGCCAAGCAAAATTCCGGTTTCTTCTACGTTGGGCTTATGGAAGTGTTTAACGTCAATCAATCGGATGCGTCGTGGCCAAACACTGTGGCCTCCATCCTCACACATTTTTCAGGTGAGGTCAGAACGTAACACAGTTTGTACATTACTCGAAATTGACATTTTTTTCACAGCGAAAAGGGACTCTATTGAAATTAGTAGTGAAGTAGAAAGCGCATAACTAGAACACCGATCTGGGTGTAAAACGTGTTCCGTCCAGAGTGATATGTGTCTGTAAGTTGCAACCAGTTTAGATAGCTACCACGTTCCCGATTAGTGCTTTGTGAAGTGTATATGCGTAACCTTCTCTCTAACACCGCAACGGGACATAACTTTTCTTTATTTTCCATACACCTATAAATAATGACTGAAAAACACTTTCGAAATTTAAAAATAAAAATGTAATTTCGAACGTTCAATATCAGATTTTTTTGCGAGTCAACGACATGAAGGAAAATCTGTTGTACATTGTGTTTTATGTGTTATTTTATTTGCGCACTAACCCCCAAAGTCTCGTCACTCACATTGGATCCTCTTCTTGCACTTCGTACCGTAAGCTTCTGTGTGAGCACACTACGTGTTTCATTCCAGATTATATTAATGTTTTTAGCGTGACAACTTAACGCCCGTTCAAACTCTTGCAACCGAGTACGACCGAGAGAGACGAGACTTGTCAAAACCTCTTAAATTTTCTTTGGACGAGAGAACACACTGGCACGCTTGCGCCAACTATGCGGTGACCCTGGAACTGCATTTCCCAAGAGCGAAGGTTTTGAGGTATTCCCGAGGTCAAATATGCGTAATACCTTTAAGAAAGACTCGTTTATAACGTTCACAAAAGTTTTTCGAGCCAAGAAAGAAAGGATAATGCGCGAGAAAATTAGAAAATATTCCGGACTGTTAAGTTTACGCTGCTACCCAATGGATGGCGCCAGTGTGTCCTCTCGTTGTAAGAGGTTTTAAGGAACTCAGTTTTAAGAGGTCGCAAGAGTGTGAACGGGCCTTAACACGTCTTCTGTTCAGGCGGTCTAAGATACTCAAGAAACTGGTAATGTTGAAGAGCAAACACAGCAAACCTCAATGAACAACGTGATGGACGATTCAGAGGTTTGATAAGGCACCACACCTTTATTTCTGCCCTCTACGGGGTGAACCTGCAAAGCTTATAAAGAAAAACGTCGCCCCTTTGCCGTACTAGCTGGAAGACGTAGTGGTAACATAAAATGTGGTGTATTAGTGCGGAGAAACCGTGCATGCACGTGGAGGCTTGAGGGTGCGAATTATAGTGTCCAGTGCAGCCATTAGATTGCAGCATTTCCTGTAAGTCTTTTCCGCTCGGTGGAGTATCAGAGCACCCTTCGAAGGCTACAAAAGCCGGGCAGCGGTTTTCTTTGCAAATGGAAATGAATATGCGTGTGGGCGGAAATTCATTTCCACTCAAAAGTGTAAAACAAAAGCGAAACGCAGCAAACCTGACTGTGGTCGCCAGAGAAGGTACGCAAGGACGTCGAGACTTTGTTAAAGGCCAACGACAAGACTGGCGATTCTGCAAGGCAGAAGATCCTTCTCACTATGGGGGAGGAGGAAAGAGGCAACGGTGGACAGTGTAGAAAGGGGAGAGGAGGAAACAATGGGAAAGTGGAAAGCGCGAACTGGTCGTCGGTCTTTAAGAAGATTGAGAGTGACGTGGGCTTCTGGTCGGAATTCACCCGATCTGCATTTTACCATAAAAAGGAACATAGAAGAAAGGATGCTACCTCTGCCATCACGACAAGGGGATACTGCCACTACCTCCTCCCGTGGGCCTGAAACAGAATGCGGTGATGAAACGTCTGCAGACGTCGCAAATCAGGAGGCTGATGCTTCATCACCACCAGTGGCATCTGCGCCCGCCCCTAAACAAGCCGAGCGGGACGACACTTCCGGAACAGCAGGAGTATAATGGCCACTCCATCAATATATTGTGAGGAGTGTCTGGCGAAGGGCTATGCGAGGCGCAAGTGCCCCGTAGAGACCAAGATGGCCGCGAGGGGACGAATACGGGATGGGAAAGACGACGACGACGGATCGGGGGAACGTGCAGCCGAACAAAGCGGACGAGAAGAATGCCTCAAAGATACCAAGCTTACGTGCTGCGTTGATTGTAAACGATTGTCGTAATAGTTATATGGACGCTCCCTGTGATTTTGTTAATAATAACAACCTGATTATAGCGTTTGTTCAGTTTTGTACTTTTTAACTATATTTAAGGAGTGAAATATGTTATAAATAGAGGGCGCTGTGAATCATGCCCACATCTGTGTATAATCACATCATCATCGAAGTAAAAATTGTTCTGCGTTTATCCCCCGCGCTGCCGTTACCCGTCGGGCCAGCCAAGGCTTCTTCATCACCAGGCGCCAGCTCACATGTTTTCAAAAAGGCAGAGTTCATGGGTTCTCCTTTGATTTCGTTGCTTACACGTCTCTTCAGTTTAAAATTTACTGGTTCGGGCGGCCTGTTATGATTATTTGCCTTCTGTCTTGTTGTCAATGTAGTGAATTTAAGTGAGTGAGAAGTCGGAACAAGCTACTATATGCAATGAGTTTTGTATTGAAACACTCCCGTTTATTTATATTTTTTTATAATTTGTCATACCTTAATTATGTCGTTAAAAAAATCATTTTGTATCTTATCAATACGATCAGAGGACCAAGCTTAGAATAGTTTTTTCTGATAAAATCGTGCTCATCAACCGCAAGCCTAGTCTTAACACCAAATCAACTAGTCCTCATACACACAAGTGCTACTCCTAATCCCATAGGCGCGAGTCTTCTGTCGCGTGCATATAGTTTGGCTGCAAGTTTCTAAGTATCTGCTTAACACTTTTCAGGTATCCTGCTCTTGGTACTCAAGCTACGATTTTCTCTTAATCAAATTGCAATAATCGGAAGCATCGTTGCCTGGGCCGGAATCGTCGCTTCTGCTTATGTGCCCAATATTTCATGGACGACCATTACTTTGGGTGCAATTTATGGTAAGGAACTATTCGTTATGTTTTGATATGCTAAATTTTATTCCAGAAGACCTATGGAAATGCGACGCGATGTTAACTAACTTCATTTCGTAAATCCATAACTAAACATTAATGTATTAAACTTGAATAAGCAGTCATGTCATACTCGTAAGCCATTCGGTAAAATATGAATATTTCAATAATGAAGAGCATAATGCATCGTTGAAATATTTCCGACGAGTAAAACATATCATTTTGACCTGTTTAATTTTTTGTGTGATGCCTATTATATGTTATGCATGCAGTACAGGCCATTAGGTATGAAATCGCATTGCACGAATACCGTTATACCAAACAAGAGCATCTCGGCAGCTGGGAAGGCTATAGAGTAGACACGAGCACCTTTCCCTTTCACTGTGTAGCATATAAATTCAGTAGATAAACTAGTTTTCTTCTGCAACTTATTTCCAGAGTAACTGTCATATCCCAATATTGAGGCATCAACAGGCAGAAGCACGCGTCTACCCTATTGAGCTAGAGGACTGGTGCACCGAACATCGGCCGAACTTTTCCTGCTGCCGCTACGCTATCCTCACACACACGCACAGAATGATTGATGCTTTGAATGCTTATAACCAAGGTACCAATTTTATGTTTTGCATAACCAACGGTTTGCTTAGCGACTATTATGGTTTCATTTAGGAACTTTCTGAGCGTCATCAAAATAAACGAAATCAAGAAATGTTGAGAAAACTATTAGTGCGCAGGAATTGTGACGGTCTAAAAAGTTCCTCTTGTGCTGAAGCTGGAAATGAAGCGCGAATAAAATGCGGATGTTAAAAAAAACCAGCAAAGACACGTACGCCTTGAAGTTGAATGCATTTTCGGAACACAGATGAAGGAAGGACGCGGGACAAGTGTCTGAAATAGAGAGACTTTGGGTGTTTTGGATACGACTCAGAAACGTTTAATGAAAAATATGTGGTAAATTTTAATAATTAAAAAATGAAAGACGTTTACAAATCTCTGTAATGCGAAATTAGAGCGCAACTCTTGAGGAGGAGGAGGGAGGGTACGGAGGGGAGGGTATGCCTCTCCACCTCCTCCGTACACTCTCCGCCTCCAATTCAGTTTCCCCGCTAAATGTAGCGGGAAAAGTTACGTCATATGACTTGGTGTCACTTCACCAATAAACAAATTCAGTTTTTCCGCTAGATATAGCGGAAAAATTGACGTAACGTGACCTTAACACCAATTTAATTCCCCGCTAAATTTAGCGGGAATGGAATTAGTGTTGAGGTCACGTGACGTAAATGTTTCCGCTAAGTCTAGCGGAGAAACTGATTTTGTCACCTAAATCTAGCCAAGAAACTGAATTTCTTCGCCAAATTTAGTGGGGAATCGTAATTTGCGTTCCGGTCACGTAACATCAGTTTTCCCTCTAAATTCAGCGTCGTTACGTGACGCCGACGCCGCGAAACACGGAAACGGGCGTCTAAGAGCATGCGCTCCAAAAGATAATAATGCAAAATGTAATCAAATTAATATTTATCCATACTTTGTACCTCACCCAAATATCCTCTTGGCAATGACTAATGCAGCATCAAACCAATGATATTTACAGATTTTGACTCTAAAGTTAGTGCTTATCTTCGGTAAAGCTGGGGAGAGTTTCGGCAGAATCATAGTCAATGCAGCAGGCATTCATGTTCTGTCGCCTCTTGAGTGCCGAGTAAAGGCATGAATGCAAGAAAAGTTAGAGTATTATTACAGTGTCCTTTAATAAACCGAAGCTGTTGTGGCTGTTTTAATATTTTTTTCGGAAACTTAGCCAATACATCTTATTATTTTATTTCGACGAGTGCCCAGAGAAACCTTCGGAATGGCTGGTCCCGGGGCGATTCCGATGGCATCCCTGACCTTTGTTCAGCACCAAATGTTTAACTTTGTTTTGTCATTTTACCTTCAAACTCGGTGCACCCGCTTGCGTTTGACCGCTGTGTGTTCAGTTGCGTAAAGGCTGGTGCAGAGCGTTGCGTACCGTGTTTGCACAAAACGTTCGCACACAGTTGCATTAAAAGGCACTTGACCGCAGTCAAGAGCCAATAAAAAAGCACCATCGGTGCGTGTGGTTCACCGAGAGCAAGATCAATCTGCGGCAAACCCAACGCTGCACGGCGACCGCGTCGATACGGCCGATCATGGGGCGATCCCGCTGGATTCAGGGACTTGTGTTCAGCTCGTAAAATCAAACCTTTGAACATCACACTCCCGACTCCCCACCGCTCCCCACAAATAATAGCAAGGTGCAATCTCCGAATGGTCCACCGGACGCGCGACACCGACGGGCGCGGGCAAGCACCAGACCCTTCCTTTTGTTCTCGGTGTCTGGTTGGTATGCCCTCCCGCTCCGTCAACGCTTCGTGTTCGAACGTAAAGTCCGATCCAAGCTTGCGGTGTGTTACGGTGCATGAGCGAAACGGCTAGCGTCGTTCCACAAGTGACCGCAACCTCCCGGAACTATGCCGTTTCGCACTCGGACGCAGTCAAACGTAAATATGTGTAGGACTCTAAGGTTCGTGCTGAATCGTGTCACCTCCGTCATCTACTCATACCTAAAGGCCACTCCCTTTCTAAAAACTTGGTGGAGAACCTGTTTTATATGAGGATTCCAAAACATGTTTCGGCTCCTCAGACGTAGCATCCGAACTACAACAAATAAACATGTTTTTTTCGCAAGATGAGACTTAACAACACGGTTTCTTCTGTTTCTTTTAGGTGCCGGGCATGGACTCGTCAGCATATCGCTTTCCTTCATCAACATGTTGTACTTCGACCGGTACAGGGGAATAGCTAGCGGGCTGAAACACGCGGGAATATATGCAGCCTCGTTAATTTTTCCACCGGCACTGGTGTATTTTGAGGAATCCTATGGCTTCCGTGGTACTCTACTTCTTATTGGGGCTATCACAATGCATGCTACAGCCTTCTCCCTTCCTCTGAAATCGCCTCCATGGATGAGACAGGAAACGGGACACCGAAGACCCATCAAACCTCTAGGAGACTTTCCGATTGTCAGAAATTGCGTACCAGAGGACGGCAATCCAACCAGGAATACCTCGGAACAGAATATCTCCAAAGGCACACAGGCTCTTCGAGAAGCCGTCAAACTACTGAAAATGCCCGTTCATTATGTGATTGTTACATATATCGTCATATCGGATTTTGCAATTACCTCATTTCAAACAACCATCGTCGACTATGCAATAGATAAAGGCTTCCCCTGGAAACAGCCGAGTCTGTGGTTGTGTATTCATCCGCTGCCCAGTGTGGTCGGATGCCTAATTGTGCCGCTCGTAGCCGACTGCGGATTCATGACCCGAAGCACGCTGATTACGGTTAACTTCTTCGTTTTCGGTTGCTCCCTTCTTGTACTGCCACAAGTAGCAGCGTACGCATGCATCGTCACGTGTTGCTTCTGCGTGGCAATGTCCTCAGCATCCCTTACGGCTGTAAAAGCTGCCATCATTGCTGACTATCTTGGAGCAGATGCCCTCCCGGTGTGCGCTACATTGACGGCAGTGTTCGCAGTGCCTTTGTTTCTGTGCAATCCTAAGATGATAGGTAAGTTGTTCTTGTCTTTATTCCTTGAGTGTGATAGCGCAATGCAGTTTAGAATGCGAGGAGAAGAGGCTCGCACTACAAAATGTTTTAAGCGATGCGGGATTGAATGCTTGCTTAGCTGGTTTAGATAGGAGCTGGCATATTGGCTTCCGGTCTTGTAATCACTACTGAATGGCGTAAGCTGAGGCCATAGGTTATCAGTCGTTAATTCGACGCTCCCCTCTACACTGGAGACAGACATAAATTATAAGGCAGAAATAACGTCCCGCTGTATAATCACCCATGCAACTCACGTCCTTTTTTAACGCAGCTGTTATTTACGCAGGTCAACCTAAACTTTCAAAATAGTCCAAGTATACTCTTCAAAAGGGTCTACAAGCGTTCATTGTCTTGGTACAATATGCACCGTTCACGTTCTCAAACCTGATCTCTCCTTCAGATACTAGAAAAGAGATCGATTGGTGCATTCTTAAGGAGTGCGTTAGCACAACCCTTGGAAAGGCCACACACGATACCCTTATGGGAACGCTAACGCTGCCTTCCCTTTTGCTTCCTCTATTTTTGGTGCCTCTCTTTTGAACTTGTCATGGGGTCAGTGCTAGAGATTCCCGAAATAGGGACGTGTGTGGCGTTTCCCATGGCCCGAGCCAACGGATTTCCTAAGAATCCACCAATGGATCTTCCTGTAAGTTTTAACCCCTTCACTGCAATCTGCCTGACAGAGCACGTCGACGCCCTTGGATACGGTCATCCATATTAATCCAGGAAAAGAACGACATTCAAACCACTCGTGGAAGAAACCGCATTCATTATTTTAACTAGACACAGACCGCAGCCAACGCAACGCTACTACGGAAACCCAGAGCGAAGAACGAACAGCGTCGGCAGAGCGGCAACTGAGCACGCCCGCCTCCCACCGCGCTGCGGCGCAACACCTCACAAATAACAAAGCCGTAGTGCTGAATGAGATGGCGTCATCAGAAAAAGCCAGCGCTGGGCACAGATTGAGACACGACGATTGAGTAAAGGATCGGCTCAAACTTGACTTGAAGCCGAGCGCCGACGCAGCATTCGTTTCCAATCTGCGTCCAGCTTAGGCCTTCTCTGACGACGCATCTCACTCAGCACTATAACTTTGTTATCTAGGTGGTGTTGCGCAGCATCTCCTCCTCTCTACCTCCGCGCCAGCTGTTCGCGTGATTTGAACGAAAACGAAAGGGCTCGTTGTGACGGAAACCCGGCGGTGTCTGTTAGTTTGTCAACGCCGGGAAGAGAGGGGGACGTTGACGCGTGCTGACGTCAGCGATACGGACCAATCGGAGTGTCGCAGGCGTCACCCTCTTTACCTCCTTCTCCCTCTCTCCCCGGCACTGACAAATGAAAGACACCGCCGGGGTTTCGTCAAAACAAGCGTTCTAATGCTAGCGCATTAAAAAAATATGAAAAACCAGAGCGAGCTTATTTCAAATCTGTTCAGTTGCATCCTGCCAGAGGAAACAATCCGTGACGCGATGTTAGGCATTGTATCCTATGTTCAGTTATCGTGTTAAAGGTACATGAGCGTGACGGTGTCACATAGAGGTGAATTTGCACTTGTCTGCGCTGATCTTCTTTTACTGGTTCATTCATATCTATTTATGTTATCGCGGTCATTTCTCCGACTGTACATTTTCATCATAAGGGAACAAACCAACAGTTGTTGCCATACCGCTCCTGGGACTGGTTCGTTGGTACAGACCTTTCTGAGCTTCTTGATTTGTTCGCGCACTGTTTGTTTATTGCTAACCAGTCACTTTGTGAAGTACATTGTACTTTAGCCAAAATTGTTACCGAGATGTTGAGTTTAAATATGTTATGTGGGTTTCTCACTTGCGTGTTTACTTTGCTCAGTACTTACGATCTGATATCTGCTTTGTACATTTCAGGTGCGTTCAGAGATTTCATGGGTTCATACGACAACTATTATCGAATACACGGAGGACTCCAAATTTTCGCAGGACTTATTTTCTCAACTGTTCGTTGTTATGATAAAGATCGCTGCAGGTCATGGACGCCAAAATGACATGGCACTTAGATTGCATATAGTCTTGACTCACGGAACGGCTTAAAACATCGCGATGAAAAATCAATCTACTGGTCGGTGTATGTCCATGCCAGTATTTCTTTATAAAGGTTACCAGAGTTAAAGGCTCTTTGCTCCGTTCCTCCTCCATCAATTAAACAGTGGTTAACATCAATCTATTAGTGGATGTCCTCAAGGCGGCCTAGTGAAACATCGCCTACAATTTACTTTAGATTCACGAATGACACCATTCTTTGCAGCACAGTTTTACGTATCTAAGATGAAGTAGATTATATTTGTCACTGCCTAAAATTATGTTTTGGTTCTCGGCGTACTGCTCTAGACAGTCTGTCTTCGTTTTCTTGAATTTTAAATTTTACTCTGGTCTCAAAGAAAAAAACGTGGACTATTCCCTTCCAGCGTTAATGCTAACATAAATTATTAATAGTATGACATCTAGATAAACTAAGATAAATCTATTTGTTTATCTTGACCATCATATGGTGATGGACACCCGAAAGAAAATATGCCTCGTTGTAGCTAGAAGCTACCCCAAAAAAGATAGTCTAAAAGTTACTGGGAAGTCTGAAATTGTGCATGTACACTATCCGTTTTCTGCGCTTATCACTGAGGAAGCAGTCACAGAAATACAAAAGAAGATTGTGGTACAACGACAATGTCTTTATAAAAGTTACCATACTCTGTCTTTGTCACGAAACCTACGAATTCTGGAATTGTTTTTACGTGTTTTTAATAAAGATTGAGGTCTATATCCGCAGTCAATGTCTTTGTTGTGCTCAAATAAAATGAAATAATGTTACTTGAGGAGAACATTGTCGAGTTTGATCGCCTCCGATGTGGCTGCAGACTATAGCGCCGATTCTGTGTACTTTTTTAAGATTGGAAACCAAACTTATTTCACGCGAAAACAAAAATATAGTGTTTGAATTTGTTTTAGTACGTTAAGCTTGTAACTAAAAGCAGGGTACTTTTCACAAGAGCTTAGCAGTGTCTTGACCTAAACACATAGCCATTGTACCTATATTATATCATTCCTACAAAGTGATGATACAGCGCACAATAATCAAGGACTGATATGGGCAGTAGAAAAGAAGCGTTCTGAAATCAAACTAAACATTTATTGAAACTATTTTCGGCAAAAATAACCGCACCATAAACGTTAACATGTGCTCAAAAATATACTTTTTGTGTAAATTTAGCAATGTTGGGGACGTGTTTGTGAGGTTGTTCTCTTCGTTGCACGTTGTTTCAATAAATGTTTAATGGAAGTTCAGCGTTCGTCTTGACTACTGCCAATATCTATCCTTGTTAATTTCGCGCTGTGTCACCAATTTGCAAAGTGGAAAACAAAACTCGCAATGATTTTAATAATTATTTATATCATATTTAAATGGTAACTTATAATCAGACCACTTTTATGATGATGATTTCGATCAAATTTTTCCCGCACAAATATTCCAGAAAATGTTATAATCTTCCGTTTGTCTAGTTATTTGATGCCTTCTATGTGCATTTGTTTTGTAGCGAAATGAAACAATCATTGCGCAAAAGCAATTTGTATCTAGCAGAACATGAGCAGGAAGCAGTGATCTTTTGAGCAAATCGAAGAATTGAGTTATCCTTTCTAATGTTCCCTCCACGTAGTTCGTCATTTGCGTAACATCCTATTGAAACAGCATCAGAACGCGACAGAAATAAACATATATTAGGAAAGTAATGTCGTATTGAATGCGAACCAGAAGACGAGAGAAATTAAAATGCACCTTTTCAGGTCAGTAAATAAAAAATCAAGGTGCTTTTTAGCTATTATTCGGAGGTGGGGGAGGGGGGGTAGGCATTACTAAGAACCTGTTAATGAACTACTTTAAATTTACATAATTTATTTCTTCCACATTCTAATCTATGAATGGTCGGATTGGTCAATCTGCAATATTTAATAATTCATATAGTGACTGCAAAGTGACTACTTTCTAGCTACATTTATTCAAATCAAATTAATCTGATTTATATCGAATAAATCTGATTTAAATCAAATAAATATATTTTTAATCCTGTATCTTTTTTCCTGCCAATTTGTAAGCATGAACCAACTCGCCTGCATCGCTACTTTGACTTATATCACTCAGACGAAAGTTACTCCGTGTCCTGTTGTCCTCCTTAATCTTGTCAGTGTTTTGGTTTTTTTTTATTGCGTTGTTTGCAGACGATTGTATTTTATAGCAAAGACACTTTTCGTGTATTTCTTAGTCTGCACTGATGTGCGCTTAAGGCAGTATTTGTATACCGGTCGGGGTACACGTTAAATCGACTTTAATGCGGTCGCTTCAAGCCTTGCCCATTTCATTACATTTATTATCAAAATCAGCTTTTAGGTCTTCTAGTGTCGAAAGTGGAGGCAATTATTAGTGTTAGAAGTCACAGCATAGACGCCATGAAATATGTACAAAGCGTCCTCTGTAGAGAAAACGTGTTGCCGAAGTTGCCAGGCAAGGACAAAGTGCGCCAACAGGAGCGCTCCAATCCCGACCAACAACACCTGTAGTCAGAGGCGGACTGCTCCTCCCATGACGTCACGCTTTGAGGTCGATCGGGTCTGGCGCAGATCCCTCAGGATAGTGCTAACTAATGTGAAGGCATCGCGCGTAGATGTGCCTTCGCAACGTTTTATTAACACTAACCAGTTCAGTTACCTTGAACGTCATTTATAACTGCAAAACGAGCTAGGGAACAATTATTATTACACAGGGAGCCATCTGGCTGCTTAGGAACAGTTCTGAAATATAGGAATCGCGAACAAATTTACCTTCGTAGCTTTACGTTTCTATTAAGAATGTTTTATTAACTAAAATAATGGCTGTCCACACAAATTCAGGCGCAAAAAAGTACACGCAAGCTAAATATTAGATTAGAAAATTATTGAAGTATATCTTATTTCATATCTAAGAAACACATACAAGATTACATTTTAGGTAATAAAAACGACAGCACGTGAAAGTAGGAAATCATTTTCTTTGAGACTTGACACCTCCTTCCGGGTTTACTTACTTTTGTTAATTAAAGTCACAAAGCGCCTTTCTTAATCAGATACACATAAACGTTGACAATCATCGCCATCTATCTTCCAGAAAGATATTTTTAGAACCAAATGGCTCGTTTGCACCGCAAGGAAAACATCAACTAGGTGAACAGCAGATCCTTCATGAGCCATTAGTTCCGTCGAGAGACGGAAAACTTGAAATATACAGAAATACAGAAGCGCAGTCATTCTACCAGAAAAATATGATTTTGATTTAACCTTTCTGTTCGCGTACCATTCCATACGATTAACAAAATACATGCACATTTTTACCTTTTAAAGGTATCCATACGATCAAACCACCGCCGTAACTAAATTTAAGCGCCACTACCTCAAACAACTTCAGAGTGATGCCTCTCTACATCGCACGAGACTTCGACAAGTTTCTCGTTACAATAAAAAAGAGAACACAAAAGCCGTACCACAAACATATCACCGAAAAACGCTCGCACACTACATCGGTGGAAAAAGCTTGATAGAAAGCAAAGGGGAAATTATTTCCGGAAGCCGACTTCGGTACATCACTAAAGATGTCGTCATTGTCAGTAGACTCGCCGGAGGCATTTACGCATGAAGAAAACAATTTGAATAGCCCGAGTCTCTACACATCTGGTTTCACCTTCCGAGGCTATGGTGGTGATGCGACGCCAGTCGGCCTCTGCACATTAGATGATAATTTGGTAACTTTGTTTCTTTCGTTTCTGTGACTCGCATATCTCGGCCTCAGAAATACATTATAGATGTTCTATGTTTTACTATAAATACGCCATATAATTTGAACGGGTGAAGATAAAATTATATCTCGCAACGTTTTGAACACGGCTCTTCGATTTCCAAATATCCTACTGTTCAAACAGAAAGAAAAATGAAAGACGTTTACAATTCCCTGTAATACCGGATTAAAGCGCAGCTCTTGAGGAGGAGGAGGAGGGTACGGCGAGAATGGTTGCCCCTCTTCCTCCTCCGTACACTCTCCTCCTCGCCTCCTCCTCCTCTCCACCTCCTATTCCCTCTGCCTTCCTCTGATCCACCTCCTCCTCCTCCCTTTTTCTCTCGTTCTCCTCCTCATCTTCTCCTCCCTCCCTCCTCCTCCCCTCCCTTCCTCCCTCTACGCCATCCTCTCTCGTGACGTCACTCGTGACTCTCTTGACCTTCGTGACGTCACTCGTGACCCTAGTGACCCTCGTGAAGGTCCCTCGTGAAGGCCTCGTGAAGGTCACTGTGAAGGTCGTGACCTTCGTGACGTCTCTCATGAGATTCGTGACGTCACTCGTGACCCTCGTGACATCACAGTGACGTCACGTGTGACGTCATTATGGGAAACGTCCCATAATGCAACGCGCGGTTACGGCGACGGCAACGGCGATGACGACGACGCTCAAACCGGAAACGGGGGCCTAAGAGTTGAGCTCTAAAAAAATAAAGCACGACGAAAGGCACAATTTTGAAGTTTGCCTTCTTCTTAATTTTGGATGCCGTCAAGCCTCGCAGCGCTCCGGCACAGGGCGCGTTCAGTAGCGGCTGCGCGAGTCAAGGAGCTCGCGCTCCTTCCACTATACTGCAAAAAACGACTTCCGGTGCACGTTACTCCGGAGTAAAGGAGTCGCGCTCTCGTGCACCGAGGCCTGAGACGTTGCGCGAGGAGTGAAAGGAGCGCGGTATGACGTATTTCCGTATCACTGACAAACTTTCGGTGCTGAAAGAGAAAACAAAAATGGCGGGATACGCTGCATCGGCTCCGGCGCGGGTCTACGGTTTGCTCGCTTTTGTTAATGAAAACGTGCTCAAGGTAAGACGAATAACGCGATCGAATTTCTTTTCCAGCTCCAGTCACTATTGAGAAAATGTATTGGAGCGCTATTTTTTTCATTTGTTTCAAATGAACGTAAACGTCCATTTGACGTTGTGTTTTGATCGCCGTTGCGCGGAAACTCCGTGAATATCGACGATAGTCCTGTCCGTGCTGAACCGAGCAACGCAGAATATGAACTCGAATTTGGTGGCCGGTTGGACACTCACCCCAAAGCATTATCCCGAATAATGATTTGTTTACGTAGCTAAATATGGGTGTATGATACGTTGGCTGACGCTCGCTTCGGCCGACAAAACCTTTCTTGCCAAGCGCGGCCGAGCTTCCCGTGTGTATACGAATACATTTTATAGAAAGTTCGTAACAAAGGGCAGAACAAACGTATGGCCGTATAAAACGTATCGTAACCGGCGGCGTAGATTCGCCGCGCACCATAGTTTGCGTGTGCTGGCGACGTTTTCGTCGGCTTTTTTAACAGTAGCATCCCTTGCACCGCTCTGCGAAGGGCTCGATCGCGTTGAATCGCTTCGAACAACAGCGCTAATGTGTACAGTCACTTGCATTTTGTTTTTAGCGACCTTGTCAAGACTTTTTCAATACCGGTTTCAAATATAAGCGATCGTGCTTGGCGTCCTCTGCTTCTATGTTATTCGGGGACCGTCTGGCGCCGTAAAGGAAACGGAAACGTGCAAAAAAAAAAAACAACAAAAAAAGTCTGTTTTTTTTTTTTTATGTGTAGCAGGCGTTTTGAGGACTCAGACTCGAGATCTTCCGGTCGGAGGTGAGGGTTTTTGTTGTTGTAGTGTTGTTACACACGGGAAGAGGGGATGCCTGCACGTAATGTTAGCCTCCTTCGACAGGGGCAAGACTCGCGACAGGCGGGGAAAGAGGGTGACAAAAGAAGAGAAGAGGGGTTGGGAAAGAAGACCTTCTTTCAACCTTGACAGATTCCGTCATGAGCTTCCTCCTTTTTTTTCCCACTTCGCGCCCTTCAAAAGCAGCGGACTAGAGTCTGAGAGTTAATTATCTGATCAAATACTAAACCAGTCACGTACAATAAATGTGCCGCGACCCGACGCTTTTTTTGTGCGTGATTGGCAAAGCCGGTGATAATAAACGCACAAAGGCACGGAGCGCCGTAACAATGCGCTTCCAGAGCCGCTTGATTGGCTCAATCGAGATGGGAGCCTCGGTGGCGCTCGAACTTTGTGTAAAACGGACATGTAAGTAGCGAGGTGAATAACGAGTTTGCAAATATAAGCATTTTTGTGCGATGAGGTTATTTGTGTCCCGTTAGACGCTGGGATTTTTTTTGTGGCTGTCAATGATTCGCTCTCCGGGTGTTTATTACACCCGGAGAGCGAATCATTATTATTATTACACCCGGAGAGCTCTGCGGGAAAGTGGGCGAAAAGACTTCGCTTCTCCAAGAATGTTTATTACTGGAATGAATACGCTGTCCTTCTATTATAGCTGGGCTATAAATAGCTCAGCGGGTTGCACGTAAAAGACGGCGGGTGAAAATACACGACCATTCAATGACAGTGCGCCATTCGATAGTGTAAACTGTAATCTCGGCGTCTCTGGGTATGTATTTTTGAAGCACGTCCCATGTACACAAACAGTATTTTCTGTCGCACGACATTTTCACCCATGCTCGATTTTCTATTCCACAGGAAAATATCTTTCTTTTTTTCATATGCCATATATCTTTTGCATATTGCGATGATATATTTACTAAATTAACCTCTTCGTCGATATATATTTCGCCGATAATTAAAGCAGTAAATTATAATACTAATATTTACCTTTACTACAGCTACCGAAAGCAGATGTCAAATCAGTATTTAGATTTCCGGTATTTAATAAACGTAAGAAAAATATTATTCGATAGTTTAGGTCTTATACTACATCATAACCAAGACCTCATATGCATTTTCCACGGATGAAGTTTAAACAAAAATAGTAAAGCAGCTCGAACGTTGTTTAAATCAACCAAATTTCTTTCTCCGCAGAACATTGATTTACAAATGGGACCTCCCCTTTCCCCCCCCTCATCATATTGAAGCTGGTGCATTATTAGAAACAGTATATAAAGCAACTGCACCTAACCCAGGCGCCTGGAGCTTCCCTGGATCGGAAATTTAACCGCTCGGCAACCTGCCCGTTACATATGCACCTCAGCCGTCGTCCTAGGCAAAGGCGCCGACCCTTTCAGGCGAGCGCTGAGTCGGAGGGGCACGGGTGGAATCCTGGTTGATGGGCCCCAGTGAACACAGAACGTCTTGTAGACGTCTTGAAAGGTCTAAAATGAGCTCAAGACGTCTTGGGCTACGCAAGATGTCTACAAGATAACTTTTCTAGACGTCTATAAGACGTCTTTACCTAGACGTCTACAAGACACCTTGTCAAGCTGTCTGGAAGACATAATTTTATAGACGTCCAGAAGACATCTACAAGACGTCTTTTGTAATCTCGAAAACATTTTGATCTCAACGTCGGGATATCCGAAAAAGTTTCTATATTTTGTATAAATCTGTTTTTCATGGGTATGTCTTTTTTTCCTTATCAACGATTGCTTTTATTACTTCGCGTTAATTATTACAAATTTCTCCACCCCTCATGAGCCTCTGTGCGACGTCACTCACGTTTACAGCATAATCGCGCACAGAAAACAGTACAGGTAAGTACAAACGTAACGTCCGACGACGTGAAACGGACGGTGTTCGTCGTCCACTTCGCCAGGCCGCGCTACGTTGCGAAAGGAATTGTCTGTCCGCGTCTATTCGCGGCAGTTTGTATCTCAGCGCTGTGGTACGTTCAAAATCGAGCAAATAGCGAAGATTACTTGCGTAGAAAAACATTTATTTCGTGACGAAAGTAACATCAACGAAAAAGAAGCAGATGGTGCCGCAGGCCGCAGCGACCCGCTGCTAATATGTCCTGTGCACAAACCTAATCACTAGACTTTTGCGTCGGAACTCACGGATATGACACTAAAGGCGCGTTCCCACCGGCGATGCGATCTAGTCGCGCGAGAAAGGCGCGTTCCCACCGGCGACGCGATCTAGTCGCGCGATATTTTTCATCGCAAAGCGGCCATCGCGGGCAAAAAAGCGACGCGATTTGAGCAGTCGCTTCCTGACCCGACTTTCTGCGATGCAATATAGTCGCGGAGCGGCTGAGGCCAATCAACGGTGTTCGGAGCGAGATTTCGACTCGCCTACGAAGGCGTTGGACTCGCTCATCGCGCACGCCGGTGTGACCATCGATTTTTTTTGCGATGCGATCTAGTCGCATCGCGCGACTGCTTACATTGCCGGTGGGAATGCGCCTTAACTTTCATCGCAAAAGCGACCATCGCGGGCAAAAGCGACGCGATTTGAGCAGTCGCTACTCCACCCGACTTTTTTGCGATGCGATCTAGTCGCGGAGCAGCTGAGCCAATCAACGGCGTTCGGAGCGAGAGTTTTCGAGAGACGACTCGCCAACGAAGGCATTGGACTCGCTCACAGTGCACGGCGGTGTGACCATCTAATTTTTAATGCGAATAGCATTCTTTGGCTACTTCACGCACTTTTCGGCTATGTATCTATCTATCTGGCTATCTAACCTCTTACGCCGCGGGTCGATAAATAAATAAAAAAGACCGGCGCCGGCTGGGATTCGAACCGTTGACCCTTTGATCAGTAGGCAGACGCGCTAACCACAGAGCTATGAAGGCAGTCATTCAACGCTGAGCACGGCCGCTAGCTCACCCTCTCCCGCGCTCGGGAGAGTGTGATGTAGCAGCCGTGCTCAGCCTCACGAGGCAGGAATGAGCCCTCGTGCATGGAACGCGCGCGCACCGGTGGCTGGGACAGCGCTGTAAAGCGCGTCCTATGGTAAAGATATAAACAACCGTTTAGAGTACCGTTGGGTGAGACTAGCTGAGACGCCAGAAAGTCTGGTCGGTACCATTTTGAGTGTTTGTGCGTATGGCGCGTGCTTTGCTCGCCTTCCTAAGTGACACAAACGCACGTGCTGGGCTGCGGAGATCGTGCGCAGGGCTGTGAAAGTGTCAACAAATTTAGAATCACCTCAAGAGTGGGCTGGCGTATCTAGAGTGTGCCGGCCACCTGACGAACGCGCATAACTCCGCACCGTTTGATGCTATTCGCATTAACGTAGATAATCATTCCCAAAGGATGGGTTCTGCTGATTTTTTTGCGATGCGATCTATACTTCGTTTCAGCTTGGGTCCAGACGCAGCCGATACTTCAAGCGCGAGCTCCGGGCTTCCAGCGTCCCTGCCAAGCACGCGCGCTCGTGCAGTACAGGCACTGTTCAGGGCCACACGCTCGTGCTTGTAGCATCGGCTGCGTCTGGACCCAAGCTGAAACGAAGTATAGTCTCATCGCGCGACTGCTTACACCGCCGGTGGGAATGCGCCTTAGGCCTCACCCACTTTCTCGGCTCCGAGACAGGTCCACGTCGACGCGCCGACTCACTCAATTGAGCGAATTGAGCGAACAGAATAAACAGAACGACATGGCAAAATGTGCACCAACACAACCACATTCAACCAACTGACCAGCGGATACACTATATGACACACGCCCCAACGGCAGGCAGACGAACACACAACACATCCCGAGCTATCCGACTGGGGCAACGACGGGACGAGGGGACCACGGCAAATACAGGAGCTGGCGTGAAGGCGTCTGTGCAACGTCCGTCGCCAGCCAGCCGACGCCGAGATTCGAGCAAGGTCTATCTCGGCGAAAGCTTCGCCGACGTTTCGCAACGCGGTCGGGCGCGCGCGCCCGTCGACGTTACGTTACCTGAGGCGATCGACAATCCACGATTATCGCACGCTCACCAAGGACGCTCACTCATCAGCCAAGCACATGGTGCTAAAACAAGAACAATGACAACACAGAATCTACCGAAACACTCAACAAAAGTAGCACACACCACGGTGCACGGA
>JAZHYW010010013.1:0-58908 GCA_037355805.1 Ixodes ricinus | reverse complement strand
CTTGGAAGGGTAGTTTGTAGCCGTATTTTAACGTCCGTATTCCGTACAATGTTAGGCTTGGGTAAGCAGTTATTTTTGAAAATAGAGGAAGTTCTTCGGCAATATTACGAAATCGGATCTGCTAAAGTTGATAATCCTATTTCATACTCGCATAAAGTAAGCCAAAAAAAAAAAGTCAGTTGTCGGACAGCACAACCCTTTATTCTTTATGTAAAAAAAAATAAAATAATAATATGAGAATGTTGCCGTGGCAAGGGATCAACATGAACTCGAGTTATTTATTGATCGTTCGCCCTATTCAATTCAAAGCTAGGGTTCTTTGAGCTTGCTCACACAAGCTCTTTTCGATGCTAATCTCGTCCTTTACTAGCCGAATCCTTTATTAATATTGTTAGTTAGTAACCGCACCTCTATTGGTACTCTCGTTTAGTAATATTGTTTATTTAGTAACATTGTCATACAGTAACGTTGCCCCTTGTAATTTGCTAACGTTTATCTTTACCAGACTTGACCCTCATTATGCTAAATCGTTCCATAGTACTCTTATCTTTAGTTATCTCGTCACCATGACCTTAAGGCTGACCTTCAGCAACCGTGCCATAAAACTATATCTTGGCCATATCCCTGAACAGTTTGTATTTGTTATTAAAATTAAATTCCGCATATTAATGTCTCTATAGTGCGCCCCAAACCGAGTCGCATGCTTAGTATTTCTTGGCTTCGTCCGAATAAACGTCGACGGGCTCGATCAACTCGCCGGTCCACAGCGGCCAGATTTTGCAGCGCTGCTTTTTCGCTGGACGCATCGGACTTCCAGGCTTGCAGTCGAACACTCTTCCGAAGACGTCCTCGTTGCGAAGCATCGTGTTCCAACCTGCACGTGCAAAACACACGCACTGCCGACGTCACGGGCACTCAAAGACCGAACGTGAGTTCACGCTTAGCACGCGTGACAAAAGGGAGACTTTGGCTCTCTTAAAACAGTGGAGTACGTTATCCAATAGTTTTATTGGTTTCATCTGTTTCTGAAGGTTAAATGCCTTTATCTGGGAAGAAAATCATCAACAGATATCCGCCATCGACTGGAGACTCGAAATGCACTTCGATCTGCTTATCCGGTGAACTCGAATTTGAGAAGCGCTCGCTCTGCTCTCCGTGCAGACACGTTTGGACGCTCACCTGATTTTGTTGGAGGCACCGAGGAAAATAATGCCGTTCTCCGAAGGGCATCGGCCGGCAAGATTTCGCAAAATGACTGCAAAAACGTTAAAATATATCTATACAGTTCTTTTTTTTAAGTTTTACAGATTTGTTTAAAAATGCCGTGAATGTTACAGTTATGCGGTGTGTGCAGGTCAATTATACGGCCAGGGGGACATTATCTGGGTTCCGATATAAGTCGGCTAATTAATTGAAATTCGTTAATCAACTTTTAATTAGTGAAAATAGACATATGGTTTCAATTAGAAACTTGCTGAGCGTTATCGAAAACCACTAAGTCAACTCTTTCTAGAACGACTTGAAGCTCGTGGGAAACTCGGCGGCGCGCCAAAGTTACCACTCGTGAAGCAGGCGCAAAGCTTAGCAGTGGCGGAACGCGGATGATAAGATTATCATCGTGTTCCACCACTTCGAGGAAAGGTGGATGACGACAAACGAGTAGAAAACGTGTCTTCAGCACGCTGCCGCCAGCCTCCGCAACGCTCCAAAAATCGCGATTTTTCGACATGCAAGATGGCCGTCCAATGGCCGCACTCGCGTTGCAGCGACCATACGCGGGGATGCGCGAACCAACGAGAACCAGCAATGCGGCAATTGTCATAGAGACCTAGAGTTCCTGTATAGGTTCCCTACGGGAGCCAGAGTTGCGCGTCTGTTTTCCGCGTGCCGCCGCGCCGCTATTCGCCGAGATCCGATCACGTGAGGAGCCGGATCAAGTGCCGTGCAGGAAAGTAGACGTTGCGCGCGCCCCGCCGTACGTTCCCCTGCTTTTGAGCGCGCCGCGTGCCTCGAACGCGCGGCGCCGCTATTTGCCGAATTCAGTCACGTGAGGAGCAGGATCAACATGCCGTGCAGGAAAGCCGGCGCCAAGGGGATGAACGCGCAACGCTGACTCCTGTAAGCGCAATCCAAACCAACGCGTTTTCCTGCGCGCGTGAGCCGTGCGCTTCCCGGAAATTGCGTATTTCGTGACGTTTTTGCTGTTTCCGGGGCGCTTTCTGAGTCACAAGCATGCGCGTTGGTTTAGGACCGGTGCGCCTTCGGGCGAGCGGAGAGCATCTGCGCCAGACGGCGAAGAAACGCGGAGCCGGAATTAGTGCCCTCCACCGATTGGCGGGGAGAGGAGCGCCCTGCTACGTCACACCGCGTTTTCGTGCGCGTTCGAGCAAAAGTTGAAATCATCCAACTTTCTTATGCGTCCCGGAAGGCGCACGAAATCAGCGCGACTTCACGAAGTGCGCAATTTCCGGGAGCCGCACGACGCGCACAAAAACGCGTTGGTTTGGATCGCGCTGTAGGGAGTGTGACCCGTGAGCCGAGCTTTTGTTGTCTTACGGTGCTGCTGCACGCGGTTTGTTTCGAATAGGAGTGGGGTGGTTGACTCGCCTCTCCGAAGGAATAGAAGAATATCCTGTCCTGGCTGAGTTCCGGAAAAGAAGGAAGCTTGAACCTGGGCTCCGGGTAGGCATCCTCGGCAGCTTTGAGACGAAAGAACTGCACGGTGGTTCGAGGAGGAGGACGAAGGAACCGAGAGTGTCGAAGGCCAGGTTCAAAAAGCGATCTTGCGAAAACCCCAGAAACTGTTTTCTCTATCAAAAAAAAAACAAAAAACTTAAACATTTAACAAGAAAACAAACGTCTGTATACTGTGAAACTGAAAGGTCCGCAGTTTTGCAGAGCTTACGATGTGCATAAAGTACAAATGTCTTAGCAGTAGAATCTCGTGAATCTGACCATCACGCTCAGGCTCCAGTGCATCGGCTACTCACTTCTCGAACGCATTTGAACGTCGGCGTCCGAACGGAAGAGACGCTGCGCGAGGAGCACACGACGCTCTTGCTCGTTCTGATTGGAGGGAGGCTGTGGGTAGAGACGAAGGCAGCCGGCCTTTGCGCCGACCCACTAATCCGTCCAATCAGAGCTCGGCGCCCTGACGTCACACCGCCCTCTCACTCCTCCTCTCCCTTTGTTTCTCTCCACGGGGATAGGTCGGTCGAGTCGCCGCGCGCACCGTTGTTCTCGCGCATTCTCGCGTTTTGTCGCCTTGCGCCATCTGCCGGCAGCACATCGAAGTAGGCTATATTCCGTTTCACCTTATGTCCCGACACAGTAGGCGCTACGAGCTATCCTAGTCAATCCCGCTCTGGGAGGTAGCCCGTGATAGGCTTTCCGCGCGTCGCTGTCATAGAGTTGTTATAATGAGCGCTAGAGGTTCAACTGGCGCTAGTGTCTATGCGACTTCGGGGGGGGGGGGGGGGGGCAAATCTGGAGCAGACAGCAACTAGACTATTTTTGCGGTGCCCTGTGCATTCCTATGGGAAAACGCGCGTGCATTTTGTCTCTTCGCCGGAATGTAACATGAATAACTTTTCTTATATCGGTTTGCTACCGGATAGTATGTACCTTTATTAATGCTGTAAAGTGTAATTGCTTTAATTACAGCATTTTTCTTTACCACTCGAACGATGTTAAGCTTCGCTATATTTCAGGCCCAAACCTCTGTTCCATGGCAGGTATGTAAAAACGAGCGACGATTCTAAGCAAACTAACGATCGAAAGGAATGTAGAGTGTGTTCAGGGTTCGCTAGCATTCCGGTGCACGGCGCTTATATATATGCTAATATGCCTGTCCTGTCACTCTATGAAAATGACTCCGTCGTTGCATCTTTACGATCGGTTAAAGATACATTCGAATGTAAAATAAATAAAGTACGTGGGCTACGAAAGGTGTCTGTATTATTTCCTATGTCAGGCAGTTTTTATCGGGCACCTGTTCTCTGACTTCTTCCTATTTGCAAAGATTTGGAGCGTGCGGTTGATGACCTGAACAACATACATGTTCGCACATATTCATGAGCATAAAGCATAAAGCAGTACTTATTTATTGCCAAATCGGACTATATTACGTGGCTTTCAATTTATTTTGATCGCCTGCATGCATGCACAAGGAGTTACTTATCCAGTGTTACTGCGTAGTTCTTGCCGTCTCTCTTGGTTTTCCACATGTCCTTCGTTCGTTTGGCGCGTATATTCGCCATGCTGGAAAGCGCCGACGCCGTGTTCGCGCTAACAGTGTCCGACAGTGCACATAAATACACGAACGAAGCGGTTTTAGCACCGTTTTTCATGCCACGAATTTCAAATAAAAACGCCGTAACTGACTCAATTATTTCGTCTGCGTGACTGAGAAATGTTCCGACTGTGCCTAGTACGTACGAAATATTCGTGATATCTGCTCTTATAATCGAGCGCAGCGAGAAAATGCACTCGCGTTTTCCCATAGAAATGCATTACCGGAAGTCAAAATTCCGACTGGTTGCTGTCTGCTTCAATTTGCAACAGCACACTAGCGCCAGTTGAACCTCTGATACGTTAATAACTCTATGGTCGCTGTGCCACCTCTTCAAGGTCACGTGACACTCACATGGCCTTGGATTGGCTCCGATGGCTCGCAGCATCCTCTGCACCCGGACGTGAGTTGAAATGGAGCATAGCACCGTCTGCCAATGCCGTTGTCCTGCGATCACCCAGGCTCGCGGCGGCAGCGGTGCCGTTCACTCGTTTCGAGATAATCGAAATAACTTTACTTGTGACAACTTGTTCGTTCCGGTACGCATCGGCAAGCTAAAAGCACGACACTGGGGCATTTCCAGAGCGTAGCTCGCACGGAGGTGCTCGCTAGTGAACCAAGAGTCGTCGCGCAACCACCCAAACACGAAGGTAAACGTAGGAGAACCGGAAGTATTTTTCTCCATGTGCGCCATGGCGCGCCCGGTATACGGTCTTGCTTTCCGGCGTGCGTCTTGGGACAGCTTTTTGCGTCCTTGCGCGTTTTTTATTTCGATACTTCCTACCCCTGTAGTGTTATCTAGTATTGTCTGGGATCGAAACGCCGAGTTTTGGTATAGCCTTTCAACACATTTTGTGTGTTTGCGTGCGCGTGCGTAAGTTGAGGGGGTGCCTACAAGAAGGTGGAGGGGGGGGGGGGTTCTGATGAGATGTACTAGTTGCACGTAAAAGAAAAACCACTGATGACTCTACCTGCAACCCTCAAATATGCTAATCCCCAAATGTCACATCCCTGAAAACAAGCTACTTTATTGCTAGATATGATTTTGATTTCATTAATGCTGGGGCTGTTGAGGAGCGTCTCAGATCACCCTTTAGGATCAGTGGGGGCTCCGAGACCCCCTGAGACCCCCCCCGATTTTAAGCCTGTGTGTGTGTGCGTGTGTGTGTGTGTGCGCGTGTGTGCAGTCGCAATTGCAGTACGGTTTTGACTAACTTTGACTTAAGATAGTAACGTCAAGCGATAGATAGACGTGAGTGTTTTGTTGGGGAGTTGCATCGAAAACAATATATCGCAAAAAATCGGCGCTTTATACCGAAACGGGTGGCGGCGGGGAAAACGCACGCCGCCTGCGGCCTGTGTGAACGCGTCGCCTATTGCTTTGCTCCTTTTACCCTGAAGGCTGGCATCAGGGCGAGAAGATCTGCCATGTTGTTGGGGAGCGTGCGGGTAGTATTAATCTGAAATTAAGAAAAAAAAAACAAAAAACAAGGTGAAGTAAAATTTAGGCTTTAGGTGTCCCTGTGCCGCTGCGAAGTAATTCAGAAATATGTCATATAATTTTTTTGTGACATATTTTTGGGAGGTTATGCAGCGCTAGGAGCGATTCCAAAACATGTTTCTTTATCGGGGCCAACGTCTCGAAATAAATTATGTTTTACAGCGGAGCTGTTAAGGGCTAGGTTCCCGAGGATCGTGTCCGGTACAAAACACTTGTCGACAAAAACGCCTCTGGACAGCTACCGCCATCTATAAGCGACGGCGGCAAGCACACAACCAGTATGGTTGCCGCCGTCGCTCGTAGATGGCGCCAACCTTTCCAGCTATCATAGAAGAATGGATAGTTGGGCGGCGCGTTGGTGGGAATTCATCGTAGGAAACAGCGCGAAAAACAGACGACGACAAAGAAGAAGCACACGTAACGAGCGCAGCGCTCGTCACGTGTGTTTCTTCGTCCTCGTCTGTTTTGCGCGCTGTTTCCTACGCTCTTATCAGTTTCGGTTTGGACTTAGGATGGGTCGGCCGCGCGCCCTTTCGGGGAAAGAAGACTGGCTGCGGAAGGAGCGGCGACGTACGCAGCAGCGCGAATGGGTCCGCAACCGCCGCAAAGCCGCTGTCGCCTCGACTTCCACTGCGTCGAGCGCTTCAGATTCCCTTGCCAAAGAAGAGCACATCGCTCGCCTGGAAAGCCGCCGCCGAGAACAGAACCAGCGATGTAAAGGGCGCCGGCGGGCCAACGCCACGGACGACGATCGTGCCACGGAGGCCAAGCGCAAGCGCGAGGCCCGGCGACGACTGCACTCCACGCCGGCTGAACAGTTCCCGGGCGCGACGGCGATGTTCCGGAGGGAGTTCGTGGATTACCCGTTTGGCGTCACGTGCGCCGTGTGCGACCGACTCTGGGTCGCCGGAGACGTATCCACGATCGGCGGCGTGTCGGACGAGAAGAAGCGGGAAACGGGCGCGTGCGCGTTGCGGCAGTGTATCGAGTACAGCTCCGCTGGTCTTCCTTCTTCACGAGAGTGGAAAGGCTGAACGTTTTTTGTAATCGCTCCCAACTTGAAGTGTGTCTCGCGACATAATTATATTACAGTTTATTATTTTCTTAGAATATTCGTTGTATGACGTGTCTGTCCTATTTTTATCCAGGCATTATAAAAAAACGTTTGGGAGTTTACGCTTTCTTTTCCGATAGGTAAAATTAAATAACAATAAAAAAGACAGACAAGCAACGATTCCAAAAATGGTTGCCCCAAAACCACCGCGTGCTGTCCTTGCTGTAAACAAGTGCGTTTGCGCACGTGCATGAGCTGCAAGCAATGCGTTGTGAGAACGAATATTAATGTAAAGTCACGGTCACGCTTAACTAGAGCACGAAAGTGAATTTTAGCGTAGAATATGCGACTGAAACGCAACAGGACTTGGGCATATTCATGCAAACTGAAGATACAGCATCGACGTGACGTTGCGACAAAGAAGCGTTCAAGCACGCGCAAACACAGATAGAACGATCAAAAGGCACCAAGATTAGGCTTTGAATTTGCTCCGGTCAAGTGTGGCGGTGACTGTGTAATATTTGCGCGTGCGTCGTTCGACAGTCAGCGCCAATCAGCTCGGGCATGATGATAAGTTAGACCAACGCAACGTTATTACGCTTAGTTAGTGAACTGCTCATAGACACATGCTTGCACGAGCAGTACTGCCCCCTCACTCACCACGACTAGCCTCCCGTCGTTCAACGCGCCGGACCTGCAGTGTGTTCTATGGAATACGTACGTTTCCAAATCGCAGCGTCTAGATGGCGTTCCACCGTACTCCATCTTAAAGCCCCTTCATGTTTCAAAAGTAGCGCAAGGTGCGTCGATGCAGACGAGGCGCACGTGCAAAGTGCAGCCCTCGGGAAGATCATGGCGGCTCAGCGCAGCACTGGAGCTAGATTTCAGACGCCATGTTCTTCCCAGAAATGGCGCGCGGCACATGTCTCGAGCATTTCCGCAACAATGAATGGTGCCACCCTTCCCAGGATTTAGCGGCTTTACTCCATCTCCATGGAACACAAAGTTTTGGAACACAAAAATCTAGATGGCGCTTCAAACAGAAAGGAGGGCGGACTGAAGTGGTGGAACTCCCCTCTCCGCGGGAGTTCCACAATTAAGGTAATCTATATGCCCCGTTTCATACTTATTATACAACGCTGTCACAGCTACTGGCGCGAGCGAGTGGCTTCATCTATGCTTTCGTTAGCTACGAGAACTCGTGCAAATGATCAACGAGATCGCATGCTCGCGCCAGTAGCTTTGGACAGCGTTTTACGCAAGTACGAAACAGAGTATAGAAGATATCCACTGGAAGCCACATTCGAGGGCGCTGTCTAGAGCGCATGCTCAGAACGAGCTGCCAAGACCGGCAATCTTGGTGGTGCGGAATGCTACGAGAGCCACCAGCACAGCAGTCGCACAACGCAGCATGGCCGCCAGTGAATTCTCCCTCTCTCTCGTTGGACCAACGCGTGGTTCTGACGTCACGCACCGGTGCGTCGGCCGACCCGGCGCATGCGCAATGGACCTATACAACGGCGGATTGTTTTTGTAAACAGCGCGCGTCGGCGTTTTCGGAGTCGCTCGCCTGGACTTTGAGATGCCTGGTCGCTGACGTTGTAGAGCGACCGGACGCAGGCCACGACTTGGTCGTAGTTGGTGCGACCGGTTTCGGATAGCCAACCGATTTCCTCTCTCTGTCTTGGCTGTAGCAGGTACCTGAAAAAAAAAAAGAATCAATAGGGTTATTCTAGTTTAAAGGGCACGGCTTATGTCATGATGTCCACGCTTCTTGTTCTTGTCGACTAATATGCGCCAATTTTATTTACTGCGGAGCCACTCGTCACCCCACGAGTTGTTCGTGCCGCCGGTGACTCTATGGACCGTTTCGTGTAACATTCGTCACGTTAAAATATAACGTAACTAAATCGTGCGACAAAAAATATAAAAAATAAAGGCAAATAATTTGGAGCTTATAACTACAAAAAAAAGTATAACCAAGAAAAAAAAAACAGTTCAAGTAATTGCACGAACCCCTTTAATTCTAGTGCCTTCCGATCGGCAAATAAAGTGATTTGCTATTTTGTCGCAAACGCAGCTACGTCAAAATTCAACATGGCGGCCATTACGAAAAGAAAAAAAAAATAGGTCGATGGATACGTTTTATTTGCGCACCATATTACAGCCGCCATTGTTGACCTTCTTTTGTTTCACCGAGATACCGCGCTACTGAAATTGGGTGTTGACGAGCCTCCGCCAAGGCCAACGCTGGGGAGAAGGTATAGAATCTAAAATGACAATAACCCTGTCATCCTGCTCTGATAATGAGGAAGTGAAGTAAACGGAAGGAGTGGAAATAAAAACTAAAAGCCGGTTACAGTGTCTCCCATGCCACCGCTGCACGCAAAAAAAAAAAAAAAAAAAAAGAAATTTGAGTACAGTAGCGCACTGCACGAAGTAATTCTTAGGAGATGTAGTAGTCAGAGAGAAAATAGTCGTTTTATTTTGTGTGTGTGTGTGTGTGTGTGTGTTTAAACGTGTACGTACTGATAAAGTAACGAATCAGTGACATTAAATGCACATACAGAAACTTTTTTTTTTAATCTTATCACGTAAAAAACAATGTTAATAACGGTAGTACAAGACAGGAGTTGCATCCATTGAATGTTTAATGCCCTAGCTGTGTTATAACTTTGTGTAAAAGTATATTTTTGAGGCAGCCTTCTTGAACTGAATTTTAGCCCACCGTTAGGCGAGAGTGTCGGCATATATTACAGTTTACAAATTTTGAATGATTAACTTCGAAGTGAGGATTTCATTGCCGCTCTTTTTCTAGCAAACGACTTGTTCTTAGACCCCCAATGAAATAAAATAAACGGAGATGTAGACTGCCCCCATCATATATTCGCGTCGCCGTGAGGAGTTTTATAGTATACACGCCGTCTCTCTTTCACAAATAACCCCCGAAGAAAGGGGCAGTCATGGCGTAGTTTCGGTCACACAAACGTTCAATAAAGACTTGTCTCGAGCATGCCAGAATACAGCGTGCGAGCAACATTTTTGACGTCCGAGCGTCAGCAACTGGCAAGGGCAATAGGGGTTTATGAACTAACACAGGGTCCGATAGAGAAATGAAGCTACTTTTTGTTCGCCTTGTTTTACTTGGCTGTTATGCTATAGTCCCACTGGAGCGACAAACAAAAACTAGCGAAACCAACAAGCATCCACCGTGCGCGTGCAGGATATACGCGCAGGCATTGCAGTCTCCCTGTGTTCGTGAAATATAAGCACGAGCATAGCCTCCTATATACTGACAAAGCCTGGCAGATCTCCTCGAGAAGCGGCCGCCGGAATGGAAAAGGTGGAGAGGCAGACAGCGGATGAGAGGAGAGCCGCGTGACTGGCGCCCCGCTGCGGCGAGACGCCGAAACACACTTCTCCCGAGCGAACAAGTGTGTTTCGGGTCCTCGCCGTTGCCAAAGCTGTGCGCTGACGTCCAGGTTCCCCGGGAAATGGCTCTTTCATGCTCTGTGCTACCAGATCCTCGCGCTCCGAATCTGCGACCGGGCACTCTATGGCTCCATCGTCGAACTGCCAGGCTTTGGGAGCATAGAGGAGGCTATGGCACGAGTGATTGCGAGTCTGCCAAAATATATCTTCTGCACGCGCACAAGGCTTCTATGTGTCGGTTGTCTGTGTTTGTTGCTCTAAATGAGACTCGGACGTTGGAAAATAAGATGGTGTTTGTCGTCGGCGGTTGGAGTGGGAACTCGGCTCACGTACCTTTGGGGTCGATCACCTGGACGAGCGCCCGGCCGATCTCGTGTCCGATCTTGGCGAGGAACACGGGACTGAAATATGGGGGCTCTGCTTAGGGAATATAGGGAATATCACGATGTTGTTTTTTTTTCGGGAACCTAGAAAAATATTTGGATGGTATTTAGGAAATATAGGGAAATTTCGGGACACTATTTGAGAAATAATCCTAAAGAAGGGTTTATATTATATAGGTTATATTTCTCGTTCGATTTGTATGCGAGAATACTGGAACTGGCTCCTCGCTCACGCGTATAAATGATTGTAATGCAAATATTTGAGTTTATGAATACAGTTTCGCCTCGCAGACAGTGCAGATATATAAAGTGCAACTTACACAACTTATACACTAGAAAATACGGTATTCAGTAAATGTGGGAAAATACTGTACATACACCTAGAGAGTACTTCCTTTGCTTTTCTTTCTGCAATGCTCTCACTCGCTCAGTCACTCATTCACGCTTCCCCAGGGCAAGGCTATGTTAAGAATGGTGCACTCTAGGGACATTCGGTGGTCCGCGCCATTCGAATATTTACAAGTCCTCAGCCCAGCACGCGCGTGTTCGTCACTTCGGAAAGCGAGCAAATCATACGCATAAACAATTGAAATGGAACCGGCCAGGAGCCTTTTCTTAGCAACTTCTATACTCCATCTCGCACACATCGGCCGTGCTTACAAAGCCACGAGCGCGTGACTTGGGATAGTGCCTTTTATGAGCGAGTTCTCGTGCAAACGAGGCTTTCTGCTGAGTGTCTTTGTCTGCACTGTAGACATTTATGAAATGAAGGATAGGCCAACTTCTATGAAATGCAGCACAAACGCCAGCTGATGCTTCTGCTGTACACAACAAGGCCCGCGTAGCTAATATATATATATATATATAAATATAACACATATTTCCGCGTTTGCGCGGTCCTCCACTGCTTCTGTTGGCAACCACCGTATACTTGTTCGTAAACAAAACTACAGTGTTCTAGAGGGTGTAGTGGCAAAGAGCGGCGCCCGCCACAATGAGGCCGCGTGAGACGGCCAACGTATAATGCCACGAGTGGCGCTGGTGTTCTGTGCCCTAGGAGAATTTCTGGCAGATGGCAGATGTGCGCGGACAGCGAAGAAGACGACGAGGCTGGGCGGGGGCACGTTCCTGTAGCAATATCGATACTCTGTTTCACCTTGTGTCGTACCGCAGGAAAGGCTACAAGCGCGCGCCTGCTCTAGGGCACATCTCGGTGCGGGCACAAGCTCTCGTGCGTTAAGAGCATGCTGCCAACGCTATGAGCTTCCGCGCTTCTTGCCTTCTCTGCGGTACAACATAAGGTGAAACGGAGTATACATGAACTACATTAGCAACTGCTTCGCACCGCGAAAAGCTTCTGTCAGAGCCACGGTAGGCAAGCGCCGAACAGCGCTGATGATGGGGCTGACGGGGCGCGCGCCCCTAGGGCACCAGAGCCGTATATTAGGAGAGTTTGGACAATAGGCGGAGCAAAGGCCGCCGCCAGCGCCGAATATTCCCCCCACGCTTAGAGCGTAAACTAAATTTGTGACACAGCGTCGACCAATCAGGAGACCTCTACTCCATCTCACAAATGTCTGGAGTGAAGACAAAGGCACAGGCGCGTGAGCCTAGCTCAGCGAAACGCTTTTGTTTGCACGAGACCTCGTGCATAGGAGGCACTTTCCAAAGCCACGCGCTCGTGCCCACGCCTTTGTCTGCACTGCTAGAACAGCGTCCTGAGACTGGCTGAAAGAAAGCAGTGCAAAGGGTGGGGTGCGCGAGCGTCTTGAGACGCGGAGTCCCGCTCGGCACGGCTCAAATTATACTTCGTTTCACTTTATCTTCGAGCGAAGCCAAAGCTATGAGGCGCGAGACCAGCGCTTTTTGCATTTCTCCCCAGCTCGCGCGCTCGAGCAAAGCCTGAACGCACGGAGCTTCCGTGCTCGCGCTTCCAGTTTTGCCTTTGCTCGCACATAAGGTGAAACGAAGTAAAGTCGTGTCACAAATTTAGAGCACACGACCACCGCTAGGGGCTGTTTCGCGGCCTGTGGTTGGCCCCGAGATGCTCGCCTATTCAAACCAATGTATGGCCAAACTCTCTCAATAAACGGCTCTGGAGCTAGCACGCAGAGCCGTTTATTGAGAGAGTTTGGCCATACGTTGGTTTGAATAGGCGAGCATCTCGGGGCCAACCACAGGCCGCGAAACAGCCCCTAGCGGTGGTCGTGTGCTCTAAATTTGTGACACGACTATACTTCGTTTCACCTTATGTGCGAGCGAAGGCAAAACTGGAAGCGCGAGCACGGAAGCTCCGTGCGTTCAGGCTTTGCTCGAGCGCGCGAGCTGGGAGAAATGCAAAAAGCGCTGGTCTCGCGCCTCTAGCTTTGGCTTCGCTCGCAGATAAAGTGAAACGAAGTATAATTTGAGCCGTGCCGAGCGGGACTCCGCGTCTCAAGACGCTCGCGCACCCACCCTTGCACTGCTTTCTTCAGCCAGTCTCAGGACGCTGTTCTAGCAGTGCAGACAAAGGCGTGGGCACGAGCGCGTGGCTTGGAAAGTGCCTCCTATGCACGAGGTCTCGTGCAAACAAAAGCGTTTCGCTGAGCTAGGCTCACGCGCCAGTGCCTGTGTTCACTGCAGACATTTGTGAGATGGAGTAGAGGTCTCCTGATTGATCGACGCTGTGTCACAAATTTAGTTTACGCTCAAGCGTGGGGGAATCTTCGGCGCTGGCGGCGGCCTTTGCTCCGCCTATTGTCCAAACTCTCCAATATACGGCTCTGGTCGCTCCCAGAGCCGTATATTAGGAGAGTTTGGACAATAGGCGGAGCAAAGGCCGCCGCCAGCGCCAGAAGATTCCCCCACGCTTAGAGCGTAAACTAAATTTGTGACACAGCGTCGACCAATCAGGAGACCTCTACTCCATCTCACAAATGTCTGCAGTGAAGACAAAGGCACAGGCGCGTGAGCCTAGCTCAGCGAAACGCTTTTGTTTGTACGAGACCTCGTGCATAGGAGGCACTTTCCAAAGCCACGCGCTCGTGCCCATGCCTTTGTCTGCACTGCTAGAACAGCGTCCTGAGACTGGCTGAAAGAAAACAGTGCAAAGGGTGGGGTGCGCGAGCGTCTTGAGACGCGGAGTTCCGCTCGGCACGGCTCAAATTATACTTCGTTTCACTTTATCTGCGAGCGAAGCCAAAGCTAGAAGCGCGAGACCAGCGCTTTTTGCATTTCTCCCCAGCTCGCGCGCTCGAGCAAAGCCTGAACGCACGGAGCTTCCGTGCTCGCGCTTCCAGTTTTGCCTTCGCTCGCACATAAGGTGAAACGAAGTATAGTCGTGTCACATATTTAGATCACACGACCACCGCTAGGGGCTGTTTCGCGGCCTGTGGTTGGCCCCGAGATGCTCGCCTATCCAAACCAATGTATGGCCAAACTCTCTCAATAAACGGCTCTGGCCACTACAACCCTCTAGGTACTGTAATGAAACGTTGTTTCGAGATTTTTTTTTCCCTCTATTTTTTAAGTGTTGCGAGTTTTTGTGTTTACTTCGTTTCAGCTTAGGTCCAGGCGCAGCCAATGCTACACGGCGCGAGCTCGTAGCTTTCAGCGTCCCTGTCAAGCACGCGCGCTCGTGCAGTGCAAACACTGCTCAGGGACACACGCTCGCGCTTGTAGCATTGGCTGCGTCTGGACGTGAAAGCTGAAGCGAGCGTATAGTCGATTATTCTGCCGTGTTCTGCACTTTTTGAAGCATAGCCTCGAACCGCGCTTCAGAAACGAGGTGCGTCCTTCAACCAGGATGCCCGGTTAGTTCGGTTCATTTTATTTCATCCCTAGACAATAAATGGACGAAGGTATACGTATACATCGCTTTCAAATAATTGCGGCTTGCACCGCTTATAACTGTTTCTTATTACTTGTTTCGTTAATTTTGACTACGAAATTTTAGTGCAGCCCACATGCCTATGACAGCGCCCATGCGAGGGGAAGATGAAATGGTCCATAGAACCATTTCACCCTCCTCTGCATGGGCACTGCCATGAGTCACGTGACGCGGCAGCCGTGGGCTGCTTCAACTTGCTGCTCCGCTCTCCCCTCCGCGCCTTTGGCGGATGCGTTGTATTCGTGTTTGTCGCCGCGTTTCACCGCGCTTGCTTGCCTTACTCCACAGCTGCAGGTCCGACACGTCTCACTCGACGACTAAGATATCACGAGGTTCAAAGGTCCTATGCGACAACTGAGGTTTGTTTACTTAACAGTGGCGGAACATTCTCAGTAAGAAGCGCGTATTTATATCGCGCATTTAAGATACCCTGTGAAAGAAATTCCATCAAGATACGTAATTTGGGACACTGACTGCCAGTCAGCAGCCCTGGTGGAACGTGCCCTGATGGTCCATCAGATGACGTCTGACTGCCAGTCAGCAGCCCTGGTGGAACGTGCCCTGATGGTCCATCAGATGACGTCTGACTGCCAGTCAGCAGCCCTGGTGGAACGTGCCCTGATGGTCCATCAGATGACGTCTGACTGCCACTGATGGAATGTCCCAAATTACGTATGTGGTGGTCTTTGATGGAATGTACCTTCCAAATTTGCGTTTTTCAGGTAAAAGGGACCCGTACGAAAATGTCAGATACAGGCCGGAATGAAAAATGCCGGTTCCGCCTAGACCCAAAATTGGGGCACCAGTTCGTATCCACCCTGAAACCGCGCATTTCCAGCCCCAATTTTAGACCCAGGCGGTGCACCGCCGGAATTCCCGCTGCGCTCACCACTGGACTCTACAAAAGAATTTGGTGCTATGCCTTAGCCGTTACAACCGAGAGATCGTCGCGATTTCAGACCCAGGCGGACTGGGTCTGAAATTGCGACGATCTCTCGGTTGTAACGGCTAAGGGCATAGCACGAAATACTTTTGTAGAGTCCAGTGGTGAGCGCAGCGGTAATTCCGGCGGCGCACACGGTCGTCCAGGCGTCGTCACCAAACACGGTGCACGGAACACACACACAGCACGCACAAGCACAGTATCCAGTGTTGAGTGCATCGGGAAGTTCCGGCGGGCAAGCGGTATCCGAGTTGTCCAAGTATTGTCACCAAGCACACCAGCGCATCCAGATGCCGAGCCAAACTGCAATGGGTCGGCAGCTTCGCACTATATAAAGATTCAAAGCCGAGGTCAGTGGGTATCCATCCAGGGCAACGATAGGCGCGTCAGTATCCGTGCGCCCGCAGCGCGAACGTCGCCGCCGGGCGAGCGCCGGCCGGCAGACCGACGCGAGCGCAGAACCTAAACTCTCGAAGCGCTGCCGCCCACTGCAACAGACAATGCAAGGCGCGTGTCGTCACCAAACACGGTGCACGGAACACACACACAGCACGCACAAGCACAGTATCCAGTGTTGAGTGCATCGGGAAGTTCCGGCGGGCAAGCGGTATCCGAGTTGTCCAAGTATTGTCACCAAGCACACCAGCGCATCCAGATGCCGAGCCAAACTGCAATGGGTCGGCAGCCTTTCGGACTCGGGGTCCGGTCGCGATCGGCGAGGTCTGGCGCGGCGAAGCGCGGGCGTCCTCAAAGCGTGCGCACACACGTCGCCTCTGGTCCAGAGTGACCCGGCGGCCCGGCCTGGAGCACTAAACGCTTGGGTTCTGATGTTTCTTCCGTCTCGTAACTTCTTCCACAGCACCGAAGACAGCGGGCACGATCTTTACGTTCACTGAACGCGTCGAAATGCCTCCACGTGCGACGAACCGGAAAACGTGGTGCGGCTGGTGCCGGAACTGCATAACTTCGAGCTTTGACACGGCGTGGCGCCACCTTCTAGTCCGCATTCATGTAAACGTTGCCGCGTCGGCTTCGTTCGAAGAACGAGTGGAGTCGATGCGCTGAAGTCGCTTTCATGTAAACGAGGCTATAGTCGGAACTCACGACAGACTGGGTCTTGTCGAGGAGAAATTCTACTAAAACATAAGACATTGCAGAGCCCGGGCTGGATCGACA
This sequence comes from Ixodes ricinus, assembly GCA_037355805.1. Taxonomy (NCBI): domain Eukaryota; kingdom Metazoa; phylum Arthropoda; class Arachnida; order Ixodida; family Ixodidae; genus Ixodes; species Ixodes ricinus. The sequence goes on along the minus strand of JAZHYW010010013.1, from coordinate 42,260 downwards.
GGGTGGCACAAGCGCGCAAACAAAACGAGTTGAGAGCGATCGTTCATGGAAGCTCGGCGAAGCTTCTATGGGCGAAGCGAAAGTGGCGAAAGTAGAAAGTGGCGCGTTTGGCGTGCTCGGCATGTTCGGCGTTTCGGCGTTTCGGCGGGCTTCTGATCAGGGTTGTCGGGTGCCCTGCTTGTCATATCTCTAACATCAGCGGTTTTATGGGCTCACGTTCCGAAATCGTTTTCTCGTGCATAGATTATTTTTCGTATTCATAGATTTGACGAAATAGTGGTATCCGAACGAACTTTACGTCCTTTGACCGTACGTCTGTCTGCACGTCAAAGCTTTTTGACGTACAGTCAGAGACAATCGATGTACAGTCAGAATCGCCACCAAGAAATCTTGACGGCATTTCGCGGCGGCCGACTGCCACCAGGAAACCATCAGAAAGCCGACAAGCGGAGTCTGACTGGAGTTTGACTGTCGGTCAGAGTAACTTGTTGGCCAATCAGACGTGCTTGACGTACAATCAGGCACAGACAGGTGTCCACTAGAAAACATCGACTGCCAGACAGCGTTACATTGATGGATTTTTCCTTCGGGTAGGAAGGTGTCAAGAAAAGTCAGTGCAAGGACTATCTGTATTTAATGAAAGTATCGTCCTTTGTATTCATAATATATCGAAAACAGTCTGTGTTTATTATGTGAGAGAAGTCGTGAAGGAGATAGACAACAAACGTTTAACTTGTATTTTATCTGAGGCTAGAAATAATGGTACCTCAACATCAGGCGATTTGTTGTTCATAATATCACACCTACATGTGTAGAAAAATCTCAAACTTTTTTTTTTTGCAGCGTGAAATTTTGGTTGTTCATAAATCACTTTACATGTGTAAAAAAAAAATTCTCAAACTTTTTTTTTTTTTGCAGCGTGAATTATTGGTTGGTTGGTTTCTTTACGAAGTTTAAGAAATTGTATACCATGCTTGCTCCCATTTCGAGAGTCATTTAAGTGATTTATTGACTATCTTTAGATAACCAGATCATTCCACTTAATTTATTTTAACACAAATGTTGGGACTTCCCGCGTAACTGCTACAGACAACTTAACAGTAGCGAGTTTTAGAATAGCGTGCACAATAAAATAACATCGTTTCTATTTGGGGAAAAAAAAAAGCCGTCTGCGCAACAATTACCCAGAGTCCAGGGCTGTCGATGGCAAATAGAGGTTTACTTTTGGTGGCCGGCGACGCCGAAATTTACAAAGCAAATCTGTTCAAACAAATAAATATTTGTTCACACAGGCCCGAGAAGTGGTGCCTAATGCGAGAATTCAGCCAAACTTTCCGAGGTATTTCTCCTGCACTCTTTATTTTTATTTGGCCAATTTTACGGAAGACGAATGCCAGACTTAATTTGTCGGGCCTGTCACTTATATCTTGAGTAAACAAATGTTCATATAAAAATAATATATGTTCATGAGGCCAATATCGCGAAATGCTGCTTATGATTACTTTAGCAGTGTTAATAATTTAAGAAATTTCCTACTCGGCCTGTCAAAAAATGCTCGAGTACTGAAATATAAAAAAAAAGAGGCCGATACGATACTACTTGTTTATATCAATTATCTGCGTCATTACATGATACTACAGGGTGAAACAAGGAGACGGCAGGCTCTTTAAATCGACCGGAAAATTCGGTTTCTTAACCTATCGCGCTACGACTTTGTGCAGCGTTGCCCACAGATGGTGCATTTTTTTCGTAAAATTTGCAAAGAACGAACTTACCTGAGAAAAAAGTAAAGAAAGAAAAAGGCTTAGCTCCTATGGAAACGCAGCGACGCCACCGGTCTGCAAACAACACGGCGCCGTTTCGCACGGGAGACAAGAGATGGCGCAAGCAGTCGCGACGCCAACTGCCGCCAACGAACGAGCAGACGACGCCGAGAGCCATCGTGTTTAGCAGACAAGGAACTGCAGTTCCTTGTTGTTACCGCGCCTGTTTTTGTTTCTGTGACTGTCGCCGCCTGCGGAACGCGAGCCGCTTTTTGAGTCGAAAGGATCGTCTGCTAAAGTGCCGGCTCTCGGCGCCGTATGCTCGTTCGTTGGCGGCGTTCGTTGCGCCATCTCTTGTCTCCCGTGCGAAACGGCGCCGTGTTGTTTGAAGACCGGTGGCGTCGCTGCGTTTCCATAGGAGCTAAGCCTTTTTCTTTCTTTACTTTTTCCTCAGGTAAATTCGTTCTTTGCAAATTTTACGAAAAAAATGCACCATCTGTGGGCAACGCTGCACAAAATCGTAGCGCGATAGGTTAAGAAACCGAATTTTCCGGTCGATTTAAAGAGCCTGCCGTCTCCTTGTTTCACCCGGTATATTAGTCTGCGAAGTTCACTAAAGGCTGGTTGCCACCGAAAACCAAACAGTGAGTAGTAAACTCGCGAGTTCGTCTGCTCTGCCCGATTCAGAACATTGCTAATCCAGCAGTCGATATTCACGTGTTAATCTCTTCATTAGTTGTCTTTTCAGCGAACTGGTGTCACCAGGTACGGCCATAGACGATGGTAATCTTCCCTGTACATTAGTCAGGCGTTTCATAACCGACCGTAATCAAAAACGTCAAAAAACTTGGTAAAAAAAAGAAAAAAAAAGAAAAAAAGCCCGCAATTTAGGTTTAAAAACATCTCGTAGTCCTCAAGTGGCTCAATACCACCGTTTCATTCGTTGTGTGCAACAAGGAAAATAAGTGTATCACAAAATCAAGCAAAAACCACGTAAAAAAGCAATAGAGCCGCGTCCACGTTTAAACCGAAACAAACCTAATTGAAGCAACCTAATGGCGCCGAGTGCGTTAGCGCCCTCTATCCGCCGGTGAGGCAACTAACGAAATGAAAAGGTCTTATCCGGAAATGGCGCAATAATTTGTAGATTTGTCAAATCGGGAATCATTCTCACTTGCGTTCGCCTTCGTCGAAGTAGTCCCCGTGGAACACGGCGTGCGGGATATCTGCAATTCATTGCTCGAGTTTATTATTAGCGTGCTTCGAACGCGTCTCAGAACTCCCGTTTCTTAGGATAACAGAAAAGGCGATACCTGAATGAAGATTGGAAGGCGATTAAACACACTCTTCAAATAAAACAAATAAATAAATAAATAAATAAAAGAGAGAGGTTCGTATCGTTGACATGTTTATTCAATCTGCCTCACGTATAGTTATTCCTTCTTTTATAACTTTATTGGGTTCGTTGAGATAGAACACAATTAAAATACATAAACGCTTCGCAGCAAAAGAAACAAACAAACGAAATATTTTATTGTGCGAAGATAAATATCAAGCGGATTGATTTAAGGCATATTTTAGAAAACTGCTATCTTTTTGCAGACTAATATTGTTTCTCTATTACTTAAGTCGCATCCGCGATGATAAATTCTAAGCCGATTGTAATTAAAATCTAATCAAAATCTTCAATTCGCGCACCTATTTCGCCGGTTGCTTTACAACCTGAAGTGAACTGAATAAACGATCGGAAGTATCAGGCAATGTTTTATATATCACACAAGTATCATTTCATAAAAAGGAAAATCCGTTTTAAATTTGTGTTACGCGTCTAAACGTTCAAAGACGTCCACGGAAGCGGCTAAAATGTCGTTTCTTGCCACCTACTTTGCCGTTGTAGTTCGATATTCAGCGTCTTTGTATCGACAGCTGCTAAAACATTGCCTGACATTAAAACGTTTTTATAGTTTTTGTTTTGCTGTTGGTTTTAATAAACATTTATTTTATGCCTCGCACTTATTTGCGTATGTAATGCACAAGAAAAGTGTCCCAAATTTTAATATTTTGTTTAGAGTGTTCCTTCAATTTCACAGATCAAAAGAGCGTACGCCTATGGGTTTTTTTCATCGGCGACCATAGCCGTGTGCGTCACTGCTAAGCGCGTGCTGATGGCGAGCTTCCACAGTTCTTTTGCAACGTGCATTCCACACCATCAAGATTGCCGGTCTTGACAGCCTATTAATATGAGCTCGTTCTGAGCATGCGCTCCAAGCAGCGCCCTCAAATATGACGCCCAGTGAATACCCCTTATACTCCGTTCACCTTTAAGCAGAGGCTGCAGCCAAGGTAGAAGCGCGAGCTAGCCCGCGCTCCTGGCTTTGAGACATGCAATTCTAGCACGAGCGCCTCGTTCTGCGGAGGAACGCCTCAAAGCAACGATCTCGAGAGCTCGTAGTGTTTGTAACATTGGCTGCAATACGCAAAACAATTTTTTTTCCATGTTAGGCGTTAAAATGGTGTATCACGACATAACAAAAAATTATTTCACCTTAGAGTTGCGTAGCTTTTTTTTAATTAAAAATAGAAATACAAAGCCCAATTCAAAGTGCCCGCCAGTGCCTTGTGACGTAACAGCGTACCGCAAGATGTCGGGGTAATCATAAGGGAGGCATCACCGGAAGTCACGTGAGTTGTATCACTCCTCGTGCTTACCGCGACCGCGTGTAATATCTTTTTTTTTAAATATTTTTTGTTATTCTCCGCATCTTCGCGAGCAGTCCAAGCAGACAAGGTTTCTTTTATTTGCTTTTCATCGCCTAATGTTGCTGTAAAGGTAGAAGAAGAGGATTCAGTGAACCTAGTAAACAAAATCTACTACACCAAATAAAGTTAGTCCCTCTCTAATGTCTGAGACAAAACACGTACTTAAAGGGGCACTGACACCTCAAAATCATATATTTTTTATTATCCGAAACGATTGAAAACGGTGCCTGGACATTACCCTCAAAATTCGAAACTTGGGAGTTCAATATTTGTGAATTAAAAAAACAATTTCCAAATGCCGAATTCGAAGTTCCCGCGCGATCCCCGCCAGTGCAGTGAGTCAAATTTTGCGGTCTCCTGCGACTCGACTTTCTCTCGGACCTCCGCTGACCCGATGCGAGGAGGAGGCGAGCTGGCGGGATAGAAGGGAGCCGGCGCGGGAAAAAACCGGTTTCTTCGCCGACTCGCCGACCCGCTCGAGCGCCGCCGAGAGAGAGGACAGAAGTCTAGGAAGGGACATCTCACCGAACCCTGATTTTTGGTATTTCAAAAAGAGGGGCCGTAGTGCGTTCGCAATTGCGTTAAAAAACATGTTTTACGATTGCCGTTATTAAATGTTATAGAAATGTCGCCTACAAAGCTTCTAAATTTCCTGATTTTTGACGTCATCGATCAGAAGAAGCGAGGAGGTAGCGGCGGGAGATTTAAACGCCAAAAATAAAAGGCGCGCGCGCGCGGGAGAAAATTTTTTTCGCGATGCGGTTTTTTTTGCGTGTTTATGACTACAACTTGCGTCGTTTTAGACAATAAAAAAATACGACCTTTGGGGTGTCAGTGCCCCTTTAATGCTCGACGTCTACTTGTAATTCGTACACTGACCAGTTCGTATTCTTTAGACGGCAGGCATCTTCAGCCTGGAGAGTATCCGATGATTCGACGGCCGCGGTGTCTGAACCTTGGGCAATGCGATCGGGCGTGTCGTATGCGAGCAACCCTAATTTCTGCGAGCGTTCTAAATTTTTTTTTTCAAAACTCGATAGTTTGTTTTGTGCCCAGTATGGTTCTGTACCATCGGACTGATGGCGTGCACTGGTACATTGGCTTGTACTCGCAACGCTTTCATCATTGACCTCCATCACGTCGATCCACTGACTCTTCGTCCTCACCTTTTACAGCACGCAAACTAACCAACGACGCAGTGATAAAAAGCTAGTGGAACTGAAACTTCGTTTTCTACAATGGCTCTTGAAGAAGACCAGAATAAAAAAAAAAAAAGTCTTAGGCACGGCCGTGGAGAGCACGAGGAGTGAAACTCACGTGACTTCTGGCGAACCCACTTTTAGTGACGTAGGTCGATACCTCCTTCTGACCGCCCCGACACCTTGCGGTAGATTGTTTCGTCACAGGGCACTGGCGGGCACTTGAACTGTTTTGGCGTGTCAGAGGCCCTTTAAAAAGAAACTGAAGCGGTTCTGTGTTTGAGGAAAACACTTAAATCGTCTTCATTTGGCCTCCAGGATCACGGATGTCGAGACTATTTTTCAATTGGGTGCACGGAGGCTGCAGAAATTAATTTTCAAAGTACAGCCGAAGCCCCTCCTTTCCGGGGCTTGACACCATATTAGGAGTTTTCGGAATCTCAGCTGTCGCGCATCTATACAGCGCCTGTCAAAACTATGCACGCGCACTCTCGCTATTTTCAAAAAGGTCAGAAAGAGACATCACGACTGGTGTCAGTGCGGGGGAACTATACATCTGGCAAGCTTGCAATTGCACGCGCTGCCCACACGAGCGACACGCGCTCGGCGGCCCAGAGATCCTAGTATGACGTCACGACTGGTCAGACGTTTTCTCGCGTTTAGTTAATTATTCGAGGAAAACGAACGCGACATTCATATTCAAGGGATAAAAATACGCTAAAAATCACCTCTAACTATTTTTCTCTTTCTTTAGATAAGTGTTTTAGTTTTTCTGTAAGGGTGAACAGAGTATAGCAAGAACTGGATGCTTGCATTCAGCCAGGAAAGCATCGAGAAGTCAAGTGTGTTCCTGCATGCGAAAGTCTTACAAAATAAGTTCCCGCAAACTACCATCCTGATACACAAGGCTTGAAATGCCTAAGCGCTGAGGGAAAGCCGAGTTTCGGGGCAGATCACTCACAGAGCAGGTTCTCCTGGTGAATGTACCGACACTCGGTGAGAAGCGTTTGATCGGGTACCCTGCATCAACAAACAACAACAACAACGAAACATATGAACAATTTTCATCCGGTCCTTTCGTCTTAGCTCTCGTACAGACCCAGTCAAGAGTCATTTGCTGTCCTTTTGCCTGTATATAGGTAATCCCTACGCCTTCCTTAGAGGGGCGTGTCAATTAAAGTTTGAATTTGAGCACTATGGTCACCGAGACACAATAAGGACGTCAAGGCGTCTCTTTCCAACGCCCGGCCTTCCGTCGTGCTTTGACTGCGCGTGCGCGCTCGAGCCTAAGGAGACTCCGAACTTTGAAGCATTGTCGAAGGTAGGCAGTTGCAGCTGGTGAAGGGGAAAGCTGAAGGACCTATAGCTGTCGTCCTCATCTTGCCCGTGACTGCAGTTGAATTTTCAGCATATTTAACGTGCACCGACTGGAATACACCTCGGCCTCGTTTAATTCGTTTCTTTCTTTTTTTTTTTTTTACAAGTTACGAACTTGTTTTTTTTTGCCAATAACCTATAATTAGGGTTCCGCGTTTCCGGTTTCTATTTTTTCAAAATTCGGCGTACTTTTTTCGGTGTTTATTTTAAAACTCAATTTTCGGTTTTTTTCGGCGTATATTTATGCCCACAAAAGTTTTTCGGCTTTTTTCGGTGAATATAAAATAAACACCAACGGACACCGGATCAGATTATCCTTGTAGCTCTGATATTTTTGATCACTCAAAGAATAACGGCACAGAAACATAGAAAAAGAAATGGACACTTTATTTGGCAAATGTGTGCAACTGTAAAAGAAACAAGAAAAAAACACAGAAGCACAAACAAGTCAGATATGAAGCCTATGCCCAAAATCATGGAACTTCACCTTCTGTATATCAGGATTACGTGATCTTATAATAGTACACACACACATGCACTTTCCCAGGTTCTCCTCGTTGATCCGCACTCTTTCTTTCCTGTTAATATGACACTGAGCTTCGAGAATGCCCTCTCGACGCTAACACTGGATACTGGCAGGCCAAGGAGATGAAGCGCTGCCTGAGCCAAAATCGGCCAATCAACCAATTGCGACCGCCAAAAGAGACACGGTGCGACGTTTTGAAGCACAACACAACATGCAGAGCTTGCATCAAGTCAGTCTTCCTTACGAGTTTGAAAACACGCTCATACATGGCGAAGTCATAGGGCATTTCGGACTTCACGTTCCGATCGATGATGCGCACATTAAACCAAAACGTCGTGATGGCATCCGTGTTTCCCATACATTCGGACACGTTTCGATAGAGACTGTCGTTCCACTTTTTCGCCCCGGCTCTGCGGTACGACTGGAAGGTTAAAGTGACCTTTTCCGGTTAAAAATTGAATTTTAGAAAATGGATTCGACGTACTTTTATCGTTTTTTATCGGTCTAAATTATAAATGCCGAACCTAAAAAGTGACCTTTTTCGGTTAAAACCGAATTTCCGAAAATGGATTCGGCGTACCTTTATCGGTTTTTATCGGTTTAAACCGAAAAATCCGAACCCTACCTATAATATATACGTTTGAACACGTCAATCCTTATGGTCCCATGGACATCGATACTGATGTCCCCCTTTTTTAATCAGAAGTATATTATACTCGCTTGCACCTCAAGAAAAAGAAAGCTTAGCGCATTGTTCTCACGCCGCGCGAAGTATAGCGCTTACAGCATTTGTTTGTCGGAGGATGAAGCGATGCTAATGGCGTTTAAAACCTCAATCGTCTTGACAAGACATATCTAATCTAAAATACACCTACACATATCTAAATTCTCTACATACGGAAAATATTATTGCTCCACAAAACGCCAATTTTTTTTTTTTTTTACTTCGGTTTTTGAGGGGGAAACGAGTACATAGACGCGCTGCTCCACTTTCAGTCTTTTTTATATTAAGCTTGTTATGGTTAACCGGTTATGGAAGTTTTTTTTTTTTTTCGTCCGGTTGTTGGTTGGAGTTTACAGTATATAGAGCTTTAAGAATTGCATCGACAGCGCCGTTAACCGCATCAAGGTTTGACTCACGGGAACATGGGGTCTCCATCCATGAAATTTGAGTAGTTGAACCTGGCGGCTGTGTCACAGCGAACCATGTCGACGGCAATAGCCAGAACATTCGACGTCCTGGTCGGCTGCAGCGAGCGAGGCGACAACGTGGGTTACACAGCGGTAGAGTCACCGCGATATAGTTACAGGTTCCCAACGTTTACCGGGAAATATAAATAAATAAATGGGCGGAAAGTTCAGCTTCTGATGAATCGACGACCAAAAAGTATTTACCTAAATTTTTACGGATAATCTTCTCTTTAATTTTGATTACATAATAAATTAGAATAAGGGATGGTTTGAGACAGCATTGCCATCTTGAATCGCGGAAGTTCTGGTATCAGGAAAACATCGTATTTTTCTTACGGTGTGTTAGAAGATGATGAAAGTTAATCCTGCCGTAAAACTATCCGAGACTCGAATAAAAAATAAAGGAAGTTGAAGTGAAAAGAAACAGGAAAGTGAAGGTCTCAGGCTCAGCTGTCCTCGTTTCGTATAATTTCCTTTTACTTTAAAGTGCTCTTATTTTACTCCAGTTCCGGGTAGATTCGGGACAGAATGTACAGGTGCGTACCTTATTCAAAATGTCCGTATTTTATTTTTCTAAGAATAATAATTTTTTTAATGATTTATGAAGGTGCGCGATCTCTTACTTTTGTCGTGTAGATTCGTTCAAGCTCGGTTTCCATCTCGTAAGTGGGAAAGAAGAGAACCTTCTTCATGGTCAGCATCTACAAACATGATCAGACAACGATTTAAGAACCAGAACAAAAAAAAGTTCGGGTACATTTACCGCGTACTTTAATAGGCATCCATTTGAAATAAACGGGTTGGCACTTTACACATTACACTACAAGGTTGTCATCTTGGAGGCTGACTGCACTCATCACGGATGCGTATATTAAAGTGTAGATTTAAACAGTTCCAATAATTGGCAGCAGCCCGCGTTTCACAATCAGTTTCGCATCAGCTGATCCAAATTGGGTTTCAGCACGCAATAACAACCTGCACACATTATGTATAGACGACGTAGGCCGCGCGCGTTCTATACAGCGAGTCAGACACGCACGCTGCGCACACAATGTGTGCCTCGTGTGCACTCGCCTTCGTTACGGCTGTGATCCGGTCACGGGCAGGTAGGATCCTGTTGTTGCCAATGTAGACTGCGATGGACTCTATGATACTTGATATGGTCTTTCCGTGCTCAGCGTAACGCCCCTGAAAAAAAAAATCTCAATGTTAAATTTTGTATTTTCCGCGTTTTAGATGTTGACTGATCTTGAGTTCCGCCTTGGTGACGTCACAGAACTGTCACGCTGTCGCCTGCCGCGATCCTGGCGGCGTTACAGCAGCGCTGGTGTATGTAGCAGACGCCTGTTATGCTGCAAATCGCTCTCCAGTTGGACAGTCCCCGTAAGCTTCGGCGGCCAGGAGTCGGGACGCAGAGCCGTATATAAAGAGAGTTTGGTCAATGGGAGGAGCGGGCAGAGCCAGGGCGTGCACCAGACGCAGGAGGAGGGCTGGACATGCTCTCTCGGCCAACCAGAAACCGGAAGGAATCCCTAGCGGTGGTAGCGGGAAACAGTTTTAATAAGCGCGTAAGAGTGAAATGTAGTAACTCTTCGTGGTTGAAAATATGCTGCACGTGATGTTCCGATTATGACCGCGCAAAAAGATGTAAGAATCGAAGGTGCCGTTCGAACTCTGTTTTGCTCGAACGGAAGTATGAACACTTGGACGGCAGATTTTCGGCCCTCAGCGCTTGGCGTAGAGGGATTACGTCGATCGTTCTGCTAGATTATTATTTTGCGTGACCCTGATCGAAAAAAAAAAATGAAACAGGTTTACAAATCTCTGTAATGCGAAATTAGAGCGCAGCTCCCGAGGTATTAGCGAGTTTTAGTAGACCGTGTTTCTCCCTCCGCTACCCGCGAACTCTACAGTCAGGCACGCGGGCGCAGTGGCGGTTTCTTCCTAGCGGAGGGTTAGCGGAGGAGGAAACACGGTCTACTAAAACTCCCTATTTTGATTTTGCGATATACCATGCTAAACAATTTGAGAAAGAAATATGTCTGCACAAATATAGATCACTCTCCCTCTTACTGGTTCTGCACCCTCCTTGTCTTCCGTGTCCTTTTCCTCCTCCTCCGCACCCTCCCCTCCTCCTACAGCTTCCCCGCTAGATTTAGCTGGAAAATTTATGCCACCTGACCTCAACACCAATTCAATTTCTCCGCTAAATTTAGCAGGGAAAAATGACGTCACATGACTTCGTGTCACGTCACCTGTGGACAAATTCAGTTTTTCCGCTAGATTTAGCGGGAAAATGGACGTCACGTGACCTCAACACCAATTCCCCGCTAAATTTAGCGGGGAAACTGTATCGGTGTGTAGGTATGTGAGGTCCCATAATGCAACACTGCGCATCCAGTTTACTCGCTAAATTTAGCGGTAAAACGTTCGTCGCATAAGCTCAATACCAAATCAGTTTCGGGGAAACGGTGACGTCCCATAATGCAACGCGTGCGGTTACGCCGACGCCGCTCAACGCGGAAACGGGCAGCCTAAGAGCTGCGCGCTAAAGAATCACGTGCACCAACTCATGTTTACAAACAAACCGGAGCGCCCGGAGCGCCCCTAGCGGACGCCACCGGCGCCGCGCATGCGCGATGGGGGTGTGGGCAACAAGCGCGCCGTCGCCCATAAACAAACCATTGAAACGCGATGTTATCGGCGTCAGTGCGAGTCCCCCTGCCCTTTTTCGCAATCGAATTGTTGATTCTACGTCTTCCTGGCAATGTCTGACTACATGAGCAGCGTCAGCGAAATTAACGAGGCTCGTTACACCGCGAAACGTCGAGTGAATAATCTGACATGCGGCGATTCATTCCGCGTGGACGCCGCAGAATGTACGCTAAAGCCTGATTCACCTGATGAGATTTCGCTCGCAATTTTCAGTCGCGACGTCGCTCGGGCTGCAAAAGCGTGAACCGTAGCTGAGATGGTCGACGTCAATACTGAAAATCGCAAGCAGAATCGGACCAAGTGAATCAGGCATAACAAGTCGGTGATGGCCGCTGGTAACAATAATCAACATCCCCATGTATCTACTGTTGACGAAGAGCCTGCTTACCAACCTTCAAATTTAAGTCTTTTGAGGCCTGCACTTACTTCTTATCGCAAGGACCGGGCCAACTTTTGGTCTACGGGGCGGCGTCTTCTAAGAGAGCAGACGACAAGCAGAAACGTTTGAAAGAGCAGACGACAGTTCGAACAATCAGGCGGCCGTTTGAACTTGAAGACGCACTGAACGTAGTCCGCAGGTGGTCCGCACAACTTGACGGTTTTCTGGCGTTCATGTTGGAACAAAACAAATAAATCTGATGACCACAAGTATCCGTGAATTCAACCCAAAGTGCTTCCCGCCCAAGCAATCGTTGTCCGACGGCGTCTGCTTTTCCCATTTCCCGGCACATATCCAGATTCTCGGACGAACCGAGCTCATGAAAACTGACCTTCAAACCTTTCTCGACACTTTCGGTACGGCCCCAGTCGCGGCGTTTTGACGAGAAGGCAGGTTTTCGTCTGATTCCTTTCAAAACAACCCAGGAATACACGTCTGGCATGGGGACTTCTGCCCACAGCCCCAGACCGGAAGTGCGACCGGCGCGCCACCACCGCGCCGTGACGTCACAGAGATGAGTTCGTGTATACACGAACTCATCTCTGTTACGTCACGGCGCGGTGGTGGCGCGTCGGTCGCACTTCCGGTCTGGGGCTGTGGGCGGAAGGCCCCATGTGAGCGTGTATTCCTGCGTTGTTTTGAAAGGAACCTGACGAAAACATGCCTTTTCGTCAAACCGCCGCGACTGGGGCTGTGCCAAAAGAGTCGAGAAAGGTTTGAAGATCAGTTTTCATGTTCTCGGTTCGTCCGAGAACATGGATATGTGGTAAACCAGCCGCCGCCGGACCACAATTGCTTGGGCGGGAAGCACTTTGGGTTGAATTCACGGATACTTGTGGTCATCAGATTTATTTGTTTTGTTCCAACATGAACGCCGGAAAACCCTCAAGTTGTACGGCCCACCTGCGGACTACGTTCAGTGCGTCTTGAAGTTCGAACGGCCGTCTGATCGTTCGAACTGTCGTCTGCTCTTTCAAACGCTTCTGCTTGTCGTCTGCTCTTTTAGACGACACCGGCCCGTAGACCAAATGTTGGCCCGGTACTTGCGTTAAGAAGTAAGTGCAGGCCTCAAAGACTTAAGTTTGAAGGTTGGTAAGCAGGCTCGACGTAAACAGTAGATACAAGGAGATGTTGATTATTGTTACCAGCGGCCATCACCGACTTGTTATGCCTGATTCACTTCGTCCGATTCTGCTTGCGATTTTCAGTATCGACGTCGACCATCTCAGCTGCGGTTCACGCTTTTGCAGCCCGAGCGACGTCGCGACTGAAAATTGCGAGCGAAATCTCATCATGTGAATCAGGCTTTAGCGTACATTCTGCGGCGTCCACGCGGAATGAATCGCCGCATGTCAGATTATTCACGCGAAGTTTTGCGGTGTAACGAGCTTCGTTGATTTCGCTGACGCCGCTCATGTAGTCAGACATTGTCAGGAAGACGTAAAATCAACAATTCGAAAGCGATAAAGGGCAGGGGGACTCACACCGACGCCGATAACATCGCATTTCAATGGTTTGTTTATGGGCGACGGCGAGCTTGTTGCCCACACCCCCATCGCGCATGCGCGGCGCCGGTGGCGTCCGCTAGGGGCGCTCCGGGCGCTCCGGTTTGTTTGTAAACATGAGTTGGTGTATAGTTTCAGCCGCCGAGAGTTCCGACGCACTTATTAATTTTGTTTCTCGCGACCACCGCCAGGGCATTATTCGCGGCTTCTGACTGGCCACATTCGAGTTTCCGGAGATGCCCTGGAACACGCCCAGCCCGCTATTGAACAAATGGCGCCTCCTCATTTGCCTCCTATACCACCCAATGTATGGCCAAACTCTCTTTCTATATACATTTATACGACTCTGTTGAGACGCCCAGAGACGCCGCGACGATAGCGCCACTCAGCTTCCGCTCGTATTTTTCGCCGGCAGTTTCTACGACCAACCGCCAGGGTCGCGACATCCGACAGCGTGACGTTCCAGCCCTTGTGACGTCATTTTGTTGCAGCCACTTCGGGACCAGTTTCGAAGCACGGGCGGAATTGGACGCTAAACAACACCAGTCGTAGACGCGTTCGAGGCATCGTATATAGATGTAACGTCAGCTTTGAATTTCGACCACGTGACCACGCCACTGTGTCATGTGACATGACGTCACGTGACCACATGAGTACCGTGAACGAAAACGAAAGGGAGCCGACTAAGTAAATTTTTTTAAACCCTAAGTCTGAGCGCAGCCGACGCTATACGATCCTCGTAGCCAATCGTGCAGCGTCAAAAGTGCTTCGTCCCGACGCCAATCACGCACAGTAAACGTACTTGGGGAGAGAGCCAATCGCTGCAATCTGTACAAAGAGAGCTCGCGGCCAATGACGAGGCTGGAAATGTAATTAAACCTAACAACAAAAATGAAAGCCGTTTACAACTCCCTGTAACGTCGGATTAGAACGCAGCTCTTGAGGAGGAGGAGGGGAAGGGTACTGAGGGGAAGGTATGCCCTTCCTCCCTCCTCCTCACCTCCTCATCCTGTCTGCTACTCCTCCCTCCGAGCGGCGTCGCCGTCGCCTCACGAGGGTCACGTGACCTCACGGGGTCACGTGACCCTTATGAGGTCACGTGACGATAGCGATGACATCATCAGTGACGTCATCAGTGATGTCACTGATGACGTCATCAGTGACGATGATGATGCCGATGACGTCATCAGTGACGATGACGATGATGATGCGAATGCCGACGACGTCATCAGGTACGATGACGATGCAGATGCCGATGACGTCATCAGTGACGTCACGCGTCCCATGATGCACCGCTCAATTAAGCCGACGGCGACGCCGACGCCGCTCAGGCCGGAAACGGGCGCCTAAGAGCTGCGCTCTAAGGAGGAGGAGGAATAAACTTTATTGTTGGAGGCAAGCGCGGTCCGCAAAGAAACCGCTCTTGACGGGTGGCTAAGGCGCGCTTGATGGCCGAGAGCCCGTGTGCCTCGGCGACCTCGGCAGCTCCGACGAACCACCATTAATTGGGTGGCCGGGTCCGAGCTGCGCAGCGCAGCCTCCCACCGCTCCTCCGAGGGGAAAGGGGAAGGGGGGAAGGATGGGCACTCCCATAAAATGTGGGAGAGGGTGGCTCGTTGTTCACAGAAGCTACAGTTAGGAGTATGCAGCGGTGGATATATGTGGGAGAGGATTACGGGACACGGGAACGAGTGTGTTTGTAGCTGTCGCCACATGATACTCTCTTCGCGGGAGAGGACAGGTGCCGCTGGAGGGTAAATACGGCGGGTTAAACGGAAGTGAGACGTGATGTCGTGAAAAGTCACTAAACTGTCGCGGGCCGAACGGATCTCGGCGGTCCGGAGCTGTGCCCCCTCCGCCCGGGTGGTGTATCCTCGGGCAGTGGAGTGAGCCAGCTCGTTCCCGCAGAGACCCGAATGTGCCGGCGTCCAGACCAGACTAACGGCAGATTCCAGCGGTCGTGCTTTTAAGGTCCTCAGGATGGTCTGAGCGGGGGTGGACACGTATCCTTTGGCGTAGTTTAGGATGGCGGTTTTGGAATCGGATATGATTGTACGAGGGCGGGGTGTGGTGGTGAGGGCTAGTGCTATAGCTGCCTCTTCTGCCTGTTCTGGAGAGGTGGTAAAGATTGTGGCTCCAGCGGTTATCTGCCCCTCAGAGGTCACGGCGGTAATAGCGAAAGCGGGTCTGTGCCTGTATTCGGCTGCGTCCACGTAAAGGACATCCGGTTTATCGGTATAGATTTTTGTGATGGGCAGTGGCTCTGCTGCGGCGGCGGCCTTCGTGAAAGATGGGATGCATGTTTCTCGGGAGTGGGGCTACCGCGAGGCGCGAGTGGATCTCGTTCGGTATGGGTCGCTTAGGAGTCCATTCCGTGGGGGGTTTAGGCTGAGACGTGACAGGATTAGGCGCCCGGGTGGGGAGCGCGAGAGTCGCTCGTATTGGCTCGTGCGGTGCGCTTCGAAATTAGCTCCGCTGCGGTGTTGTGGAGTCCTAAGTCTAGGCGCCGTGTGCGTGTGTTGTGGGGGAGTTTCAAAGCAGCCTTGTAGGCTTGGCGTATGAGGGTGTCTATCTTGTTCGTTTCGGTAGGTGTGAGGTGAAGGTACGGGAGAGCGTATGTAAGGCGGCTGAGTACAAAGGCATGCAAAAGGCGAATGAGCTCTCTTTCCTGCAGGCCTTTGCGCCGCATAGGGATCCGAGATATGAGTCGGATGGTCTGTTGTACCTGAGACGAGAATTTGGTGATAAATTCTGAGTCGTCGGAGAGATTTGAAAGGAAAGCGTCGCTGCAGCGTCGTCTCACCGGCGCGTCGGAGAAGAGCGGATTGTCGACGTGAGACCGGTGGTAGAACCAGGCCAGGGCCTTGGGCATCAGGCTGTCCACGAGCCGCAGGCATCGGAGCCAGCGCGGCGGTTCCTTCCGCAAGTACATCGTGTAGCGCCACGACACTTCCGACAACTGGAACCCAAGATGGCGGCACTTCCGGTATAGATATACTTTTGGTTTATAGCCGCAGGCATGCGTAGAAACGCGGGGAGTGGCATTTATTTATTTATTTAAAATATCCGCGGAGCCGTCGGCCTTACAGAGGGGAGTGGAGGTTAGTACGCACATTGATAATCACTCGGAACACTATAGAATATTGACGGCAGTTTTAAATAGATTATCAAAGACGATTGTGGCAATCGGTGAGGGAAGATGGTTCCAGTCCGCAGAAGTTTCCGGGATGAACGGCTCTTGAAATGTATGAGTGTCGCATTATGGAAAGCCCTCCTTCTATATGTGATCCACGCGTGATGAAATAAAAAACGGATGATTCGGCAGTCGATCGTGAAATTATAGATTAGTATGGTATATCTTATGAAAGAGACACGCGCGGGCTATTTGTCGGCTTAAAGCAAGGTTAGGGAGTGATAGGATGGCTTTCATCGAGGTTACGCTGACGGTTCGATGGTAGTCGTTAAGAATGAAACGAGCGGAGCGATTTCTGATTATGGAATGTGTGGCATTATTATAATAATGCCTCTAGCTTCATGAGCTGGAGGCTTTAACATAATGTTAATGTTAAATTGACATAATTTTAACGTAATAACAATGCGTTTTTTTTAATCTGTCCTCGAATGTAGCAAGGGTTTGCGAAGAGTGGTTCAGATCCAATGGCGCCGCATCATCCACAGCCTTCACGGTGCATATGGGAGAGCCACGAAATACCGGTTCTATAGACAAACACGCTGTTTACAAGCAAGCCCGCGTTTTCCCACCAGATTTGTGCGAGAGGAAGCGTCTACCCATGCGCAGTACCGCCAGCAGCGCCACCACGGCGGGGTGACGTCAGAAGGTTGAGTTCGGTGTATAAATCCATCATAATCTAACACCTCTAGAAGATTGGGAACACCGCAGTTGCGAGTGTAACATAACGATTCATTATCACCGGCTCGCCTGCACACTCACTGTTATTTCGCTTACTGTAAACGACTGAAATTTTGCGGAGACCTAATTTTCGCGAATTTCGCGAATCGCCTACAATTCGCCAAAAATAGGTCCCGCAAACAATTCCGGTAAAATGTAAACACATTGGAATATGTATTGAGATCCCACCGCGTCGCGAAAATAGAACCTGCGATTTATTACAAAACTTCAGCTTTGACCTAAATCGCGAAATATCGAGCCCGCGAAAAATAAGCCGTTTACAGTATATATGCTCTCTTGAACTTGACGATGACATTGCGCAAATTTCTATCCGAAATGCAATGCGCTCTCCCCGGTTCATTACCCCCCCCCCCCCGCTTTTACCCCGCTTTTTTTTTTTTTCTGGGTGGGGGTTGGGGGGGGGGCGATTGGTCAAACGCAGAAGCATGACGGGGTTTGTTAGTGTCCCTTTAACTCGAGCAAGCTGAAGAACACCACGTCCGTGAGCAGAAAACACAGGAACAACATTCGCCAACTTAAATTCCGGCGAGATTTCGAGCCGGAAATGGCGCCCCTGAGTGATGAGTTCAGTGTTCTATACGGAGGCGTATCGGAGTAGCCCCGAAATGGCAATACACTACGTCACAGGAGCCGCCGCGTAGCGCTACGAGGTGTAGCGATCCTGGCGGTCGGTTGTATAAGTGCCTACGAAAACGCCGAGTGGATGCCGACTTCGCCACCTCTGCGGCGGTCCAACCTGCGACTCTACCTGTGGCTGCCCGTTCTGCAGTCGTCGAATGCACGACAGCAGAGCGGGAAACAGGCGAACAGGCGTCTGCCGTGTCCGCCTGTGCTGCTGTAACACTGCCAGGTTCGCGACGAGCGGCAGCGTGATACAGATGTGACTTTGGATGTCATAGGGACACACGTGAAGACTTTGGGAAACATATCAGTCCGAGACGCGCTCCAGGCAGAATAATTGCGGAACAACCTCCTGCGGTGCATAAAGCAGTTGTTGCTACTTGTAAGAGCTCACGTAAGCGCTGCACGACTTTATTTTTGTTTGAGAAGTTCATAGCTCACCATGGGTAGACCCGGGAGGAGTGCGGAGAGCTTCAGCATCATGAGGAATTGAAAGTAATATTCAAAAAGTCTTTGACTAGAAATAAAAAGAAAAGAAAGTACAGATATAAAGGGTGAGAAAATATTTGTTTTGTTCTGTTTTCCAGGCACACATGCGTGCCTGCTACTCAGAGCAAAGAGAATTCGAGATGAGACACTCCGGTAGAAAGAACCTAGCTGAATCTCCGTACAGCGGAATGCGTATTGCTTGGTAAACGAACATCGTAACAATGCTATAATATTTGGCACTTAGTTAAACGGCGTCAGTCAAATAGTTTTTTTTTGCTACAGCCGGATTCAAGTGAGGTATTCTCCAAATAATAATAAAAAAGGTGTAAAAAAAAGGTCCAAATCTCAGCCTCCAGCAGGCACTCGCTACCTTCCTTGGTGCTTTTGGTGCGAGTGCATGCTCGAGGGTCACGATACTCCGAAGCATTATCGAAGATCGAAAGCTCGCGCTAGAAGCAGAACTGAAGAATATTCCTGTCGTTCTTGTCCAGTCGTTGACTCTAGTGGAGAAGCTTATGAAGTGCAGTTTGTTTTATTTTGACATTCAGAAAATGTCGGGGAGGAAGGAGCATAAGGTTAACCCGAAGCTACCTGACGAGGTTCCGGTCCCCTTAACAGCGTTTCAGCAGTTGCAGCATCAATGTTGAAATCGTACACAGATCAAAAATGTACATACGATGTCCTACATGTACATAATGTTACATGTAGGACATCACTCACATATCTGGCCTAAATGAAACATAAAGCGGGATGATTTGCCTTTAAATCATTAGATGCATAAAATCAGGCACGTAGCCAGGATTTTGTTTCGGGGGGGGGGGGGGGCGCCGCCCATGACAAAATGTTGTATGAGGGGGAGGGGGGAGAGGAGGCCCCAGCAAAATGGAAGATTTCGAAGGGGGGGGTTGCCCGGGCGCCATGTGCCACCCCCTGGCTACGTGCCTGCATAAAATGTCAATAGCTGAGGGTCTGGGAGGAATGAATAGTGACCTAAATGTTTAACCTTCAAACATTAAAATATACTCCATTATCTTCTTCTTAAAACTATGCAAAGAATAACAGCAATTAATAATATCTGGAACTTCTGAAAACAACTTGTTTAAAAACTTTTGTGACCCGTGTTTGGTGAGGATTCTCTCTTGAATGTAGGTCTCATGCCGTAAATTATACGTCATATTTTTCTTTGTGCATACTTCTATAGATTCCGTGGTTTTCATTTTTGTGTAAATGAATAAGGCTACTTTTCAGTTATAATGTTGCTGAATTGTAAGGATTATGTGTTTAGAGAAAGAAGGAGCGGTTTGAGCGCAAAGATCTAAGTTGTATATGCATCGGATCGCTTTCTTTTGTAGGACAAGTAGTCTGTTAAGATTCCTTGTCGATGTCGTAACCCGTATCAGTAGGCAATAGTTTAGGTGAGAGTGCAATGCGTAATATACTTCACGTTTCAACCAAAATGGAAGAGTGGCCTAAGCATTCGTAATATGCCACTGGATTGGCAAAGTTTTGAGCGGAGGTGTTTGACATGGCGAAACCAAGTCAAGCTTTCATCGAACCTGACACCCAGATATTTATGTGAGCTTACATTTTTGATGATAGTCCCTTCAAACCTGATACAGATGGCATAACTAACGGGTTTATTTTTTGGTTTAAACATAATATATTTTGTTTTACAAGTGATAAGCTGCACTTTGTTAGACCGTAACCAAAGGGATAAGTTGCTTAGCCCCTCATTAGACAGTGATTCTGGTTCCATCAAGTTCGAATGAGAAAAACAAATACATTTGTGTCGTCTGCGTACATGATGATGTCGGCTGTCTCGCAAATTAACTATGTCGTTTATGTAGAGAAGAAATAGAAGGATCCTTACTCAGATACGCTGTTCAGGAGTTTTTCCGATATATTGTAGAAGTACCCGAAATTGTATACTCGAATCAAGGTATCGGAGTTCACGGTGACCGCTCCAGAAAACAGAACAGAGAAGACGGCTCCCCAGTCCCACTGGAACGAAAACAAATTGTCTGTGACACCTTCCACATTACATGGTTAGCCGCTGGACTATGGGTATTGGCTAATAAACAACAGGCAATACGTTTCTTTTGGACGCTTTGTATGCCATCGGCCAATGGGCCTAGGTTATACGCGTCGCATGATATCTTTATTCTATTGCACAATTGGCCGGCGGCCGATAGGCATCGGCCAATAGGCTGTTAGAACTTTAGATTGGGCGAGTTGGTTGTTCATGTTGGTCCAGTGGCGGATCCAAGGGGGGGGGGGCGACGGTGGCAGCCACCCCCCCCCCCCCCCCCCAAACAAAGTAGAACCCCTCCCTCCCCCTCCTCGGAGGGCAATTTGACATGGGTGGACCCCCTTGCACAAGAAAGAATGGGAGGATAGTATCCTTAAACATTTTCCGCCCCCCCCCCCCCCAAAACGGAGTTCTGGATCCGCCCCTGTGTTGGTCGACGTTGCAGTGCACTCAAAAAACTGTCACTCAAGGTTTCACACACACAAGGAACGCAAACTCTCACACAGCGCTCACTAACAACTTTGTATTGCGTGAATAACTTCTGCTTCTGCTTCTACTTCAATCTGAAACAATTTTTCAAATAAAAAAAAACGAAAAATTAAAAGGCAAGAAATTTCTCTCTATCGCGTAGGCAAACTTTCGGCTAAATAATCAATGTCTTTTTGTGACAATATTATGGACGGCGTACTAACATATTTGTCTTCCAGTCGTATAATGTTCTCGGCTTCGATAATTTCCCTCGTTAATTGGTTGACGCTTTTGCCTAACACACCCACAATCCGGAAGGTGTATTCCTAAGTGGCCAGAGTTCGCGTTGACAATGTTGTTGTTGTGTTCACGAGGGCGGTCATTAAGACACCGCCCAGTTTGTTCTACGTATTGTCTTCCGCAGGAAAGGGGGAATGAATAGGCAACCACCTCAACGCAAGGCAGAAAGTTCGTTCTATGTTTCTCGGAGTAGCAGATTGCTCGATTTGAGGGTCGTGTCACGTTTTTACACAGGCTGGAAAGTTTGTTGGGAGCTGAAAACATGATATCAACATTCACTCTTTTCGCTGTTTTCTTAAGGCCGTGAGAAGAATTGTGGATGTACGGAGCGATGACTGGTCTTCTTGTCCTTGTCACTGTGTGTTTGCTTGACGCAGCTCCCTTGCTTCACTTTAAGGATAGTTTCAACCACTGACACCAATAAGAAAACATGGGTACCCTGCGGACTTCAGTCTTGCAATTTGCCCGTCGAAGCTCTTTTTTATTGAACGTGAGCATGCTTTTGTGATAGAGCTCTTAAGACATGACCGCACTATGCCTCTCTTCACGAGTTTTGAGTGCGCGGAGTTGAAGAGGAGTGTTTTTTTTACCCCTGGGTTTATAGAACCAGCAGACGTGGTGTCGCAAAATATTATAGACGATTGATTATTTAGCCGCAAGTTTGCCTAAACGTTAGAAGAAAATTTTATTTTTTAATTTTTTTTATTTGAAAATCATCTCAAATTGAATTAGAGGTAGAAGCACGAGTTATTCACGCAACACAAAGTTGTTAGTGAGCGCTCTGTGAGAGTTTTGCTCCTTCTGTGTGTGAAAGCTTGAGAGACAGTTTTTTGAGTGCTATGCCACGTCGGCAAATAGGGCTCCAAGCGTATTTGAACAGGTTGTTCAAACCATCGGCCTATGAACATAGACTACACTTGTCCCATGATATATTGCATACTATAGGGTGTCTCAAGTCACAAGGTTCGATCTAAAATGGACTGTAAAAATCGACGCCTGCACGTAGCAATCTAAACTTTTCGTCAAAGGTGTATTTCACAGGTCGGTTTTTTTCTGTAAAATTACAAAGCGCAGCTCCCTTTCTGTAAAAAGATAGGGCCAAGAAACTTGCCAGGGTCAATGGCGGGCGGCGACGCAGATGACCGAGTCGAGTTGCTGCGTGTGTTTGGCGCGCGTATTTATAGCGTCGGGAGCAGCGTCCGAAGGTGTAGCCGACCAGCGAAAGAAAGCAGACGACCCGCAGACGAAATCCGTAGGCAGCAAAAACGCCGTCGTTATGCAAACGCTTTTTTTTACTTGAAGTTTTGATTTTATTGTCCGAATTTATTTTTAAACCAAAGGTACATTACGAAAATGTTATGTTCATTTTAATAAAACCACGGTGGTCGCGAGCAGTCTCGATCAAGAGGTAGCGCCATCTATCAATACGAGCGCCAAACACGCCCCGCTACTCGACTCGGTCGTCTGCGTCGCCGCCCGCCGTAGACCCTGGCAAGTTTCTTGGCCCTATTTTTTACAGAAAGAAAGCTACGCTTTGTAATTTTACAAGAAAAAACCGACCTGTGAAATACACCTTTGACGAAAAGTTTACATCGCTACGTGCAGGCGACGATTTTTAGGGTCCATTTAAGATCGAGCCTGGTGACTTGGAACACCCTATATATCGCACAACTGGCCGGTGGCCGATAGGCATCGGCCACTAGGTCATCCGATTGGAAGTTCCATCCGATTGGAAAATTGCTAACGTCATACCCGTTCATAAGACAGGCGATCGCCAACTAATCAGCAACTATCGTCCCATCTCGCTCACCAGCGTTTCATGAGCATATTCTCTATTCTAACATAATAAACTTTCTAGACTCTCAAAACCTCCTTTTCAAGCACCAGCACGGATTTCGCAAGTCATACTCATGCGAAACTCAGCTAACAGCATTTCTAACTGACGTTTACTCAAATTTCGATTCCAATGTTCAAACTGACGCCATCTTCATTGACTTCTCCAAAGCATTCGACAAGGTCCCTCATCAACGTCTTTTAATGAAACTAAGAGATATTAATCTTCACCCCTCTGTAGTCAATTGGATTTCTGAATTCCTCACTAATCGCACTCAGTACACTTCTATTAACAATGTAAAATCTACCACAAGCACAGTAACGTCTGGCGTCCCTCAGGGAACCGTTCTTGGCCCCCTTCTTTTTTAATCTACATTAATGATCTCCACCATGGCATCACTTCTGAAGTACGTTTGTTCGCCGATGACTGTGTCATCTATAGACCGATTTATTCACGCCACGATCAACTAATCTTGCAGAACGATCTCCAACTTATAATTCAGTGGTGTCATAAATGGCAAATGGCTTTAAACCATAATAAATGTAAATCGCTATCTTTTTCCCGCAGTTCACATGTTCTATCCTCCTCTTACCACCTTTCTAGCATCCCAGTAACTGCTTGTTCATCGTATAAATATCTAGGAATTCATCTGACATCTGACCTGTCATGGACCACTCACATAACATCTGTCATCGCCGATGCTAACCGCACCCTCGGATTTCTTCGCCGTAACCTCAGACAAGCTACATCCCCCGTAAAACAACTAGCTTATACTACCTTGGTCAGAACTAAACTAGAATTCGCTTCTTCCATATTGTCACCGTGGCAGGCATACCTAACTAACAACCTGGAATCCGTTCAAAGCAGAGCCCTCCGTTTTATTTATTCCGACTATTCCCCTTACGCAAGCATATCAGGATTTCGCCAATCAGCTAACCTTGACACTCTTTCTCACCGCCGCAGGGTGTCTCGTCTTTCTCTTCTTCATCGGATCTTTTATTACAACAGTCATCTCAGACAAAGTTTGCTATCGCCTCCTTACCGCATTTTCCCTCGTCTCGACCATTCTTGTAAACTCCGTCCGATTTCATCGTCAACCGTCACTCACCAAATGTCTACTTTACCATTGGCCATTGACGACTGGAACTCACTGCCTGACGTAACTGTTTCCTTATCTGACACTAAGAAATTTTCTGCGGCCATTAGCTTATTTTTTCTAACCTATAACTAGATTGCAGCGTGTTTTTGTTGATAAATAGTTGTTATCTTTTTTAAGTGTTCACTCCCTCGTATAATGCCCCCTGGGCCTTCAAGGAATAATAAATGTGATGATGATGATAATATATGTTACAAACGTCTTTCACATATTGAATGTCATCGTCCAATGGGCATTGACTACACGTGTATACCGTGACATCTTGTAGGCCATCGCTCCTTTGGTCGCTGTCTATTGGTCAAGGGCCAATAAGCATAGGCTGCGCATTTCCTGTGACGTCTTGCGAGCAAACGGGACTTGTATGTGACGTCATTGCAGCATGCTGGTTATTCTTCCAGCTTGTTTTCGGCGGAGAACTAACTGGGAGGTTCGAAATGAGTGGGTTCGCTCTTTATACAGCAACCCCCCCCCCCTCTCCCTCAATAACAGTTAATGTAACGTCAATGCAAGTTATATCTACCATCGTTCCGATAGCCGATGGCCATTGGCATCGGCCAGTCTGTGACGTCTGGCATACTATAGCTTCATTGAAATCGGTCAATAAGAGGATCAACGACCCATGACGCGCGCACCGGGTCGTATGTCGATACAGCACGGACATTCATTCGAATGAACGGCACGGATATCGGGGAACGGCACAGGCTGAACGCGGAATGGCCGCCGTCTCGACAAACACAGCGTCTCGCCCCCCCCCCCTCCTCAAGCAGCAGCAGATGATGCTCTAATGCTGAGGGTGTTGAAAATTCCGTCGCAACCAAAGAACACTCAGCCTATCTTACATTAGTTGCTCAGCTCACCCCCCCCCCCCCCCCACACACACACACAGACTCCCTTTCTCCCCCAATGCGTTTTTTCTTTTTTGCGACGACACCATATTATTACAAATTGCGTTTTTTTTTATAGTCGCCGGCGCCCCTTGCTTTGTGATTGATTGCTTTGTGTCTGAATGCCGCAATCTGATTTGCTGCGGGGCGATAATGAGATGCTTGCGACTCGTTGCGCCATGCCTTTGTTAGGCTGCTAGTGTCTATACGGAGCGCAAGTTCGTCTGCTTTTTGTGCAGGAGTTGATGTGACGTCAGAACGGCGAGCTCTGATTGGTTCTAATTGGAAGGATAGTGGGTAGACCTCAAGGCAGCTAGCTTTGAAGTCTACCCACTATCCTTCCAGTCAGAGCCAATCGGAGCTCGGCGTCTTTCTGACGTCACCACAACCCATGCAAAAGAAGCAGACAAACTTGCGCTCCGTATAGTGTCATGGCGTCTGTGTGACACACTACTGCGACACGCATGCGTGACAGTGAAAGCGTTGCTGCGACTGGTTTGCTGCGAGTGGTTAAACGGCATGTGTTAAAATGGCTCCTCAACCGTGGGAGCGCGTTGTTCGGCGATTCGGATGCCTTCACGTACACAGTGTTCCACGAAACAAAATGTACCAACGCACCGCATGGCCATGCATAAGTAACCGCGTATAACTCGCTTGAGTAGCGTATACTGAGAGCATATACAGCTACTCTAGCCTAGAGTGACATAATGGCTCTGCCACTTGGTTGATCGGGTAATGGCTAGAGTTTCTGTATCTGCGCGGGGCCACACGCTCTACTGGTCCATTACGTTTTGTTGAGCATACGTCACACTCGTGTCGCAGCGGGAAAGCGCGACCGAGAACCCGCCATCTTGACTCACGGACAAGTTGTCTTGTAATTCTTGGAAGGTATAGAGCTCACGGGTAGCACAATTCGTTTTCTCGGACTTGTGGCTCATAACTCTCTGCAATAAAAAAAAAAGACTGTATACGAATCAAATTTGCATATAATATGCTTCTGCAGGCTGTAGAGGGGAGCATTGATCGAATTTTCTAGCACTCATCAATCGAATTCAAGTGAAAAAAAATATTGGTGTAAAGACTTCAATGACATTTTCTATTCGAACACATTGACGCGTTGTTATTGATATTATAGTTTGTTACGACGTACGAATCTCGACAGAGGCTCCGCCTCCATATTTCCAGAGAAAGTTGGCGTCTCTATGACACTCGGTACTAACGTGCCGTTTCTCTAACTTCGAAAAATAAAAATAAAAAATGCAGTATTTCGTTTTTTGCATATACTGGGGTTCACAAAAAAACAAAAAAAAATTCTCTCACCTTATTTCTGCCTACAAGAATCAAAGAAAGAATAGAAACACTTAGGGACAAAAACAGACAGCACAGTTCTTTCAACAGCAACATACATTTACCGATGTCTCCTTCAATACGTACAATCTCCCTCCCAATTTATTAAATTGAAAATGAAAATACATAAAACAACACCCGGAAAAAGAAGAAAATCTCCCAAAATAAAGGAACGATAAACTAGAAGCAAAAAAAAAAGGAAGAATAAAACCATTCACAAATTCAGATAGATAAGGCCACTGACTAATTCAGTTCTGACTTCAGGTAGTTAATCTCAACCTTGGACAACCCAAGAGAAGGAGCAGCGATGTTGAGTTCGTCACCAGATATCCTGTAGGCTTCATTAATCTCTCAGTCAAGCTTTTTCTGGCTGCTGTCCTGGAAACGAGTTCAGAGGCGTTTATGCTTCAAAATTGGAGGATAAGATTCGCTTGAAGCACTGGGAAACCTCGAGGTTGTACTCTCTGAAGCGGGTGTTCAGGCAACGCCATTTCTGACCAATGTATCGGTCACCGCAAGAAAAGGGGATGCAGTATACCATCCGCTCTTCAGAGGGAACGGCCTGATTGGCATGTTTAATGGCACATCCTTTGGGGAGCTTCGTTGTTGTCAACTCTTCTGCAAAGTTGTTTTAGGCACAAATTGCACGAGAAGAGAACTGAAGTGTTGAAACGCGCTGCTATTCCCTCAAGTCTGTGTGCAGAGTCGTGCACATATGGTAGGGAGATGACAGGTGAAGCTCTACTATGTGGAGCACGGGGCCTTTGGAGAGCTAAATAAGCTGAACATGAATGGTACTCAGTAGATCTTGCGGATATCCAGTTTTGAGAAGACGTTCTTGTTGTTTTGCAATGTTTACGATAACAGGATTTGGCGCGAGAAGATGAAAGGAAGGACCGAACAATTCCATGTTTCTGCCTCATCTCTTTATTATTATTATAATTTATAATTTTGCTATAATTCAATTGGCTGCCTGATTGGTTAACGTAAAGCAGCGAGACGTCGAACCCTATGACGAACACATCATACTATATAGAACAACCCGACTCTCTGACGTCACACCGCTGCGGCGGCGCTGCTGTCGTTACTGCGCTAGCGACGACGCTCCCCCCCCCCCTTTCCCGGATTCGGTTTTTGCGGACGCGAATTGCCCAATGTTTACCCAACACAAGTCCTGATAGACTGGAATCTTTACGTCATCTCCTCGATCGAGCACTGGCTGCTGATTGGACAGACACGATCAGTGCTGCGTCAGCGTTCGGCTGAGACTCGTGTCCAATCAGTGCCACCTAGAAGACAAGGCCTGTGCATGACGTCATCGTTAGTGGACCCCCCCCCCCCCCCGACCCGCCTCAGGCGGCAAGTACGCTGAGATGCTGAAACAAGCTAGGCGACGCTGCGTGGATCCATTAGTGATGACGTTTTGGGGGCAGAGGAATCGGCCTTGTCTTCCCGGTGGTATACTGCCACGAGCACATCCGTGCCTCCGCTGATAGAAGGAAGCAGAGCTCGCACGTGAACAGAACTCTTCCTAAAAAGAAAATTGGCTGCACGAAGCACTAATGTGTGTTGTCCAAGAATTTCGATAGCATTCGTCTAGGACAACCTCAAGGCCGACGTCTAAGACGACGTGGAGAACGACGCCCTAGAGGACATCAAAGACAACGTCTAGGACGACCTCTAGAGCAGTCTCAGGGACGACCTCTAGGACGACGTCTAGAACGACCTCTAGCGCGATCTTAAGGACAACGTCTAGAGGCAGGACGACCTCAAGGATGAGCTTCTAGGGCGACGTCGAGAACGACGTCAAGGTTGTCAGGTCCTTCGAAAAGGGTGCGAATCTGAAGGAGTGTGAGAATGTGAGCTGAAATGGTCTACTGCCCGATACCTACTGCGCATTAAAAGGCCAGAAAAAAAATCCGGGTTCGGGGAAAAGGGGGGGTAGCCAAAGAATGCTATCGCATTAAAAGGTCCATTGACACTTGAAGTCAGGCTAGCGCTGCTGAACCATGGGATGCTGGGTTCGAACCCCACCCCATGCCCGTTTCGATCTGCTTTCCGTTTCGATTCGTTTCGCTTTTCGTGATACCTTTCGATCTTCCGGCTGTAGGAACTTACACACAACACAATTACGATTACTTGAAGTCAGCACAATACAATGGCATCTTCAGTCGCGGCAGAGTGAGTTTCAATGGTTCGCCGAAACTTACACACGCAGTGTTTCGTCTTACCTCACTGATGTCCAAGATGAAGTTAGCTATCTCTCGAGGTAAGCCCTGAGCATACGTGATATTCAAATAGCCCATGGCTTCTTGAGCGGCGCCAATTAGAAGGCGCTCGTCGGGGGCCTTTAACGTCAGGCGTTTCGTCAATAAGTGCTCTGGTTTGATCAGAAGATCCGGAACGTCAAACTGCGACAGGAAGGCGAAAAAAAGTATTAAGTTCTTGAGCACTAATTGCGAAGGTTTGATCAAGAAGTCTGGAACGTCGAAGCATAGAAGGCGACAAAGAATCGCCAGTTTCTTGACCAGTCACTGCTCCGGTTCAACATTAAATGTTTGAATGTCTGCCTGAGAAGTAGATATATTTTAAGATTCCGTCTTAAGCATCTTTAACGTGCACCAGACAATCGAGATTACAGTGAGCACCCTGTAGACGTGGGGGTACGACTCGGTGATATTTGAGTCCGCGGATTTCACTGGTGTTCTGCTGCGAGCCTTCATTCTACATGCTACCAAACAAAGCACCTAGTCAGCAACACTTAACGCACTTAGCCATCAACTCTCTTGTCCCAAAGGGGACACACAAACTGAGTCATTCTCCTCTATTACCGGCCCTGCTAGCAATGAAAGCACAAAAGTAGTCAGGGCGGCAATCGTCATTTCGCTAAGAATTTTTTTTCTTCTTTAGGCTACTCTGAGACCTGCATAACGTTCCTGGAGTTCTCACGAACCTTCTGGTGTCATAGTGGCTTGACGTTTCGATAAAATACTTAGCGTCGTTAGGGACTTCCAGAAGCCTCGAGTCTCCTAACGCAAAATTCGCCGTCACGCGAAGGCCTGTAGGGCGTTCTTATTGAGTCCCCGGGATCTCCCTGTAAGCACCAGGAACTTGCTGGCGACCCTGTGAACCTCCTGGAGGCTGCAGAGTGGTAGCCAATGTGTTTAGTTGAAAGTAACTTCTTCAAGGCCACGATGAAGCCGTCTTCTAGAAAGAATGTTGGTTGGCCTGTGAGAAGCCTCCAGAGCGTTCTTGGGGCCCTCAAAAAGCTCCTAGGGATTCCAGGAACCTCTCGTTGGCTCCGAAAACCTTCTCGTGCGCACCATAAATCTTCTGGAGATGAACAAGCGACCAACACTGCGCGTCGATGTAGCAAAATCAGCTTTCTGCAGAGTTAAACATCGCTGCTATGTTGTCCTGGAGGTAATACTATGCGGCACTTATGATGAGGGCGAACAGAACGATCCATTTTAAACACTCAAGCTCACTCGATATGCCATTTAATTCACTCTGCTGGTTGAATTATCACGGCTTTGCTCATGCTCTGCGGTAATGTAGAAGCGAAGTAATTCTGTTTTAGTGCGCAAAAGATCACCCGGTACCTCC
The DNA here is from genome assembly GCA_037355805.1 of Ixodes ricinus. Taxonomy (NCBI): domain Eukaryota; kingdom Metazoa; phylum Arthropoda; class Arachnida; order Ixodida; family Ixodidae; genus Ixodes; species Ixodes ricinus. The sequence continues at coordinate 12,120 of JAZHYW010010013.1, read as the reverse complement.
AGGATGACTCCGTCCTGGTCCCTTGTCCTTCGTAGACTCAAATGGAAGATTCCATCGACTCCAGTAGTGTACATGAGTTTCGCCGCGAGTTGCGCCGTACTCTCCCCGGAAGGAAGATTCGTCCTCACAAGCTGCTGGAGTATCGTTTGGACACCGGGCTCGTCCTCTGCCAAAAGGACCGTTTCGCTTATTTTCAGTTAATGGCGCGGTAAGTGCATCCCACTGAGTTTAGCACTACTGTTATTAAAAACAATACAAATTGACAGTCGAAAAAAAAGACGTTGTACTCGACGTTTGCAACGAACGACCACTATGCCAGTGATGTACACACCCATTCTAGGTTTCGTCTTGAAACAAACACAAGTATTTTATGCTCAAAGAAAGGGTAAAAACACAGGCGAGCTGGTGAAGAACGTCAATAGTAACCGGAGACACGGCACGATAAAAAAGACAGACAAAACAACAACCTTTATTGGTTTCGTCTTTTTCTTTTTATGGTGCCGTGTCTCCAGTTTTATGGAAATATTCTATGCTGGAGCAACGTTAAATAAACAAAAACAAAAACGCTCAGCTTCTTGGCGTGGCACCTTCTGTTTTGCTGAAAGACTCAAAATCCTCTAAAGGTCTGTTTTCACAAACTCGCGTACCTCCACTTTTTTACCCCTGCAAGCCGTTTTTACAGAAAAGAATGTACGTCTGTCAGCCGCTTTTTGTAGTTTTAAAACAATTCTGCAAGGCTGCTAGTCTGGCGAAAGTTTGGTGGCCTTTATTATACACAGTTAAGGGTAACCGAAAATTTTCACAGAATTATGAAAAGCATTTTGAAGCAGCCGGAAGCAACAAAAAACCGTCGCTTTTTTTCGGCAAAAAAAAACACTTTTGCATTTTTTTTGGCATGCACGAAAAAAAGCAAATTCCCGCGTATCTATGAGGGCAAGCTGCCACCCCTTGAGGCTTCAAGCAAAGTCCTTTCAATAGGTAGTTTTAGGGAACCGTTTCTGCACATCGGATACGGTACGGTGGGCCCTCCGGTACGAACTGCGCATGTGCGAGTCTTCTGCGGTAGCACATGCTCAGTTCGTACCGGAGGGCCCACCGTATACCGTATCGGACGTGCAAAAACGGTTCCCTAAAACTCTCTAATGTCAAGTCCTGAACGGCGTAGGGAACTTTTGTCTACGCCCGTTGAAACCATGCGGTGCCTGGTACGCGTCTTCGACTTGCATGTGTAGCGTCCCGAAACCATCAATCGAAGGCGGCCCTGATGTGGCAGCGAATGACGTCACAGAAGCCAGAGTGTCATATGCTGTCGGGTGTAGCGACCCTGGTGGTTAGCCGTAGGAACTCCCACAAAAGAAAAAAGAATGTACGAGTGGACGCGACTGTCGCTGTCATCGCGGCTTTCAAACTCAATCCTGCTGAAGCTTCCGTGAACTGTCCAGCTGCAGAACAGACTTCCGCAGCGCGCTGCTGTGCGCCACCGCCAGGATCGCGACATGCAACAAAGTGCTGCTCCTGTGACGTCATGAGGCGGAAATTAAGGAATCCATTTTGAGAACGTGGTAAACACACCAGTCAGGGACGCTTTCCAGCCGCCACAGCGCAAGCATCTTCGTGCTAACTCAAGACACGTCCACTCACGACTCTTGAGGCACCCGTCGAAGAGGTCCACCATGATGTTGATCGGAGAGCCGGCTTCGTTCGCCTTCCGGACCTTGCCTTTCTCGGCTGGACAAACATGTATAAAATGCATTAGCATTTATTTCCGTGGTGCACGCAGGTTTCTTTCGTTTGGACGGTCGTGGTTTGGTCTGGACTGCACTGGTTTCGTCAGGCCGCGGCGTTCGCGTTCACGCCGTCGCTCTGTTTCGTTCCGTTCACGCGTTCGTTACGCCCACTTTCCCTTTTACAAGAGGGAAAGCGTCTTCTGACACGCTTCCAATGACGCTTCGCGGGAGCGGAAGGGGATCGAGCGGCCGTGGCGGTGAGACAACGTACGCGACAACCTAAAACGACGCGACAACCGAGGCGCAGCGACGGCGCTGTTTGCGCGAAACCGCCGATTCTCTGAAGGGAAGATCGAGGGAAGCTGTGGTGTCTGCATTCGAAACCGCCGGCGCCCGAGAAAACAGACTAGCTCTGTTTTCCTGCGAGGTTGGAACCTTCGCCGTGTTGGAACCCCTACGCTAAATGCCGACGCATTTTTTCTAAAATCAGCGTAACGACAGTGGCGATTTCGGCATATTTTTTCTGGCTTGTAACTATGTACGTTTGCGAGCGGATTCGTTTAAAACAGTAATGCCATACACTAGATGAGAAAGCGCTTCCACTTTTTGCAACCGTAATCACCCCCACTGCACAATCCACATGTCCATACCAATCTAGATGTAGCATTCTGAAAGCCGCGGGTTGCCTGGATAAGGCTACGGATCGGTCGGTGTGCACGCGCCACCCTCAAAATGGCGAGCTGCACTTGCAGACGTGCATAGAATGTCATTAATACGTCAGACGAGATGTGTACATGCCAGTTTATATGGACCTTGTCCATAGGTGACGCCTAGGTCAGCAGTTAGTGGGGCAGGTTTGTCCCAGCCGACTTTGGCAGCAGAGATTCGCTCAAATACACGTCTATGGGACTGTCTCGGAGACCCCAAGAGAAAATATTCTCGGGGCACTCCCGACAGGGTACAAGGCTCAGGTAATTGTCAGACCTTCCAACGAAGTAGCTAAATTTACTTTCAGAGGTAAGTACTATACTCAAATTTTTGAGCTACCACGCTGTTGTGTAGTAAATGTTTTGAACAGCGACTTTGCTTCGAAAGACGATTTTCTGAAATGGATGGTGTTAATAATTCGCGCGATTCCGAGCTGCCCTGTTAAGATCACCTTACTGGACTATTCACGCTTTTTTTTAAGCATGGCAGCTTGCAAACGTGCATACAAAGACAAACTCTTGCAGCAAAGATTTTTTTTGTTTGGTTGTTTCTTTATAGGGGAGGTCCAATGACATACTTTTGAGTGCATCGCGCAAGGCTTCCTCGATGTTCGCCTGGTACTGGTCTCGGTAGGAGAACTTGTGCGCCGTTTGCGGTAGCGAATTTTCTTCCAACCATAGCGTGCAGACGTGGTCGTAGAAGTCGGTGCAAGGGTCCACCGCGGCGTAGGCGATTATCCTCCTGAAGCGTTCTCCTGTAAAGCAATTGAGTTGTGTACTTCTTTACTCAGCGGGAAGTTGGTCAGCCCCAAGGAGCGTCTGGTGTTTCTGCTGAAGATGAGAAGCTTTGGCCAGTGCACTGCTATCCTGGGGTTTTTGACAAGCATCACGCCGTAGCGATTACTACGTGACCGCACGCCAGTACGATGCTCATCAAAATCCAAACGGGCAGGGTGGAGATTGAGCCCAGGATCCCTGGGTTCTGCAGGGTAAGATTTCGCTCCGCATGCACTGATACAGATGCACAGTGTGAGAAACGGACCATTTTGGGAAGCTCAATGGGGTTACTTGAGCGAGGAATAAAATCAATTAAAAAAACGTGCAGTGTGGGTTCAAAAAGACAATTGCTGGGCATTTATGATAGAGGGATCTGTCGGGCATGCAGAAACTGGTAAGGTTTGCTTTTAAACGAGCGTTTTGTAATAAGAAAAACTAAACGCCGCCTCGATGACTATTTATAATTAACAGTCACGATTCAAAGAGAGATGGGATGTCCAGCAGGGTTCTCACAGGTGGTGTGCTACTGCCTAAAGTTTACTCCTACCTGCTTTCCATTAAGCGTCTCAGGTGCCGTTGGCTGTTCCAAAGCCCAAAAATCTCGCGTTCATGGTTTCTTTTTTTAAATTTCCTTTGTTAGTTATTTAGAATATATATGCAGTGCCACATTGTGGTGTCGCGTCGGTCGTTTAGTCCGATATCAAAATGTTGAAAACGGCACACGTTCTGGTGATGGGTGAGCCATAGTGGGTATGGTTCACCCAGCACGAGAACGTGCGCAACTGCGGTTCTGACAAAACAATATTTATTTAAAAATACTTCAAGGTTTATTTATGCATAATTCATACAACATAACGTGTCATAGAACATGGCGGTCGAAACGAGGCGTCACGTGGTCTAAGAATATAGCAAGTTTCAAGGATCAAGGAACACGAAGGAACAAACAAATCGGCACAAGAACGTCGTTCCTTTTCTCCTTCATACAACTAAAAAGGGTGATAAAAAAAGAAGATTGCAGCCTTTTCCCTGGTTTTTCTAAAAGGAGACGTAATGCAATAGCATTATACGCCCCCTTCACGTCGTGTGACACTGCGTGACATGACCAGACGTCAAGTGAAACTGACGTCATGTGACACAATACGTCATACGATCTGACGTCATACGGCGTCGCATGACGTCAGTGTGTCGCATGACGTCACATGGCGTGACGCGGTGTCACATGGCGTGAGGCTGTGTCAGTTATGCACCCATTCGGGGCTTCCCGCCAAATAGAGAGATGTGTTCCCCGCTAAATTTGACCCTCGAGGCGCGACGGACGGACGCGCACAATTTCGCGGGTAGGTTACCCCAAAAATAATATCGCACTTAAAAAAAAAAAAAAATTTAGTGATTTTTGTTTTTAATGTTTTAGGTTGTATAAGATCAGCCCCTTACCGTCCTCTGGGCAGGCCCTGTAGTGGCAGATCTTTTCGTCCCCAGCTGCAAAAGAGACGAAGCAGCGACGTACAGAGTCGTGCCGGCACTTCTGTATTTGAAGAAGTTGGTCTGCTGAAGTGTAGGCGAATTGTGGACAACCGCCTGTCACGAAAAATGATTGCCATTAACAGAATGGGTTGGTGAGAGGGCCACTGGCTCTCCGACGTTTCATTGAAGAATACGATTTTCCACTCATCTCTGGGCACTTTAGTCGGCGTACATGTGCCTGAACACCGTCATAGAGGATCTGTGGTCCGCGTACATTTTACAGAAATCGCACCTAACTTAAAAAGAAAAAAATTCTGCTTGTATGCAATTGCGTTTTAAGCTTGCTGCTGATTTAAACACCCTCAAAGACCAGCCTTTTTCTTCTTTTTTTAATGGAAGAATTTTTTTCTTCTAATAGAACCGGCAACAGACGGTTGTATCGAGTGAGACTCACGTCGTTTGTAGACGAAGATGATGTAGGTCGGCATCACTAAAAACAGGAGCAGAAGCAGCGGGATCACCAACACCGTGAGGTTGTACGTGGGCATTATTTCCTCGTGGAGCTCCCTACGTGGAAGCGGGACGACACGTTCAGTGGCCCCTCTAGCCTAAAATTAAGATCGTTATAAATAATTTTATAAAAAAAAAAAGAAACATTGTGGCAGGTATTAAGATCTTTTCGTGGACGCTTCCACGAAATTCGAGCTCGCGATTTGAAGAAAAATGCTTATAAAATGCCTTTGGAAATTCCCGTGTCGCGCGCGAGTGGCGACGTAACAACATCAGGATGCCGTCCTCGCTATCTAAGCGTTTCTCCCTCTCCCGCCGTTTCCGCCTGTTGGCGTCGCGTCGGTCGAGCGGCTCGATCTTTGTAAGGAGAACCGAAAAAGGCGTGACGTCACGATTAGTGGCTGTAGTATCCGGTTATGTCATAGGCTCTGTCGAGTGACGAAACGAAAATTTGTGCATCAGAATCTGAGCTTCTGTAATTAATTTTTCGATGAAATCTTGGTTCAATAAATTAGCAGCGTAATTGAAGGTATACGTAAAATTGCGCGAGGCGTGAAGACCTTCAATCAATATTCTACGATCAATCTTTTTTTTTCTTTTTAGGCTGGATCGGTTCTTTAAGGAGTAAGGCTTTAAACACATGTGAGCGAAAATCGCGTGGCGTCGCGACGCCGAGCGACGTAACCAATGCCACCGCCGTTGACGCTAAGACGCGGCAGAATATCGCGCCATCACGTAATAGCGTCAGCCGCAAATTCGATGACTTCGCTGCTTGGCGAGCCGAAGCGACGCAGATTTTGTTCGCATGTGTTTTATTCACACTTGAAATGCTCTTGTGCTGGTACCGAAAACTGGTGCAACTCTAGGATGGAACCGCGCACACAGACGCATACGGCGAAGATACTGGGGAGACGGCGCAAGGTACGTCGCGCCGTATACCTCCTAGAGGACCAGCCGCGGCCCTTGTCTTCTATGTTGTATATGAATGTACGCGCGATTAAAGTGTACTCTGCGCGGTATACTCACTCGATGGCTTCCCGGAGTGCTTGCTCATGCGAAGCTTGCTCTTTGCTAATCTCTTCGCTTGGTTGTCCCCGAGTCAGAACGTGTTTGGCCTGCGTTTTTAAAACTTCCTCAAACGTGGCAAACAAGGGGCCCCATGCTTGTTGACTATAGTTTAAATGACTTCGTTAATCCCCGATTGTTTGATGCAAACTAAGCTGAGCACGTGTATACGTTTAACCCAAATACTGAATTCGCTGTTTTTCTTTAACGTATAAAAAAAAAACAAAAAAAACCTTCTGGCGATGTTAATTTGATGAAAACGTAACATGCAAAAGCGAGACGCAAAAGCGAGACGCGAAAGCGTTACGACCGGGGTGTCGAACCGGACCCGAACGAAGAAAAAAACAGGAGAAAAGCCGTTATTTTTGACCGAATCGGAACAAAACCGTAACAAAAATCAAGCATTTAATAGGGACCTTTAGCACACCGTTACCGTATTCCGCGTACCGCCGCACTACCTGGAGCCTTTGAAGCCTGCTTTTAAGCGCGCGCCGGTGATCCGCGGTCGCGGTGCGCACCCGAGCATGCATCAAGGGCCTGTATAATGCGTGCGGTACGCAGAACACGGTAACAGTTTGCTAAAAGTCCCAATATTGAACCCGAACTGGAACGGAATTGTATCTCCTGTGCTGGTTGCCGGTTCAGTGGAAAACGGTTCGATGTGATAAAAGTGAGCCGCGCTCCTTGCGAGTGGTGGCGCGAAGTCAATAGGGAGTTTTCGTAGATCTTTTCCGCTGTCCCGCAACGTTCTCCGCAACCCGCTACGAGATCCGGGACTCTGCAGGTAAGACTAACGCCGCGCATGCGCAGTATTGGCGTCTTCGTTCCGGACAGCGTAGCGGGAGTGGGGAAACGGTCTACGAAAACTCCTTAATTAAATATTTGCGACGGTGGTGTCAGCGGCGCGGTTCTGACTCTGAAGAGGTTATTGCTAGTGCGTGCCTGCGTGCGTCCGTGCGTGCGTGCGCTTATTTTCTTGCTGCTAAGCAATGTTCCAACGCAAGGTAAGAGAAATCAAACATAACCATAACATAGAAAACAAAAAAGGTCAATGGCTCTTTGCGTCTTTGTCCAGCGGAGGCAAAATCTGGAGGCGCCAAGAGGCGAAGCCGCGACGAGCACGACCGACACCACGGCGCCGGTCGCCGGGATGCCGATCGGCCAGATCAGCCCAGAGCCCTAAACGCTGCTTGAAGAAATCTTTTTTTCCCTCAAATGCAGCATGCTGCCCGTTTTCTTCTATCTCCTTTTTTTTAATATTCTTTGAACCGTTCTTCCCTGTCTTTCTCCTCTTGAACTCAGTCGTTCGAGCTCCAAGGCATTTGGGCGTGCGGGGTAGGTATATGTTTGCGAGTACGGTGCGTGCTACCGTCACGGTGGTGCCGGCTGATTGACTTCACATGTGAGTACTGCACTTTGGTACTGTTTCTAAGCGCCTGTGTAACCACTTAATTTGTGTAGAACGGTGTTTTCGATAAAGTCAAGATTACTAAACGAAATAAGCATATATTTGTTTTGTTTTCCTCACTTCCGCAGCACGGTTTCAAATGACCCTTTATTATTTTTTAGTGCAAATGGCACTGTGTTGAAGTGTCGAACACACAAGGACTTGGAGCAGTTGACTTTTTTTACAGAACCGGTTTGAACCGATTTGCGATTGGCAGAACCTGTAACCAAACCGTTATTTCGAATTCATCACTGAACCGGAACTGAACTGGAACAAAAGTCAATTCGGACTTTTAGCAAACCGTTACCATGTTCCGCGTACCGCCACACTACCGGAGCCTTTGAAGCGTGCTTTTAAGCGCGCGCTCGGGTGATACCGTGACCACGGGGCGCGCGCTTAAAAGCATGCTTCAAGAGCTTCGGTGGTGCTGTACGCGGAACACGGTAACGGTTTGCTAAAATTTCCTAATCCTACTGACCCGAACGCGAACCGAACCAGAATAATGATAATGTCCTCTTCACAGCGCAGCTCACTCGCGGGCGACGCCTTACTCTCATTGGCTGGCGTAGGCGATCTTGCGAGCATAGCGACAACCAATGGCGTTTTCGCCCGAAGTCACGGTGTGAGTGTCGGAAACATAAACGACTCTACCGAGAATTTACCGACCTAAAAACGTGCTCTACCTATATGTTCATTTCGTCGAATATCACAAGAGAAGTCCGTTTCGTCTATTTGGTGTAGGTTTGGATGTAAGAGGGAGGGGAGAGGGGAGTTGCTTGTCGAAATTCGGCCGAGAAAGACACCATTTTCGCTTGTGGCCTTTTCCTACTACAGCAATGACATCTTACGTACTTATTGAATGCGCAGCGTCTGCGCAGACTGCTGCGATTGGCTATCCAAAGTGTTTTTGAGGAAAGAAGACGCACTGGATCTTTTTTATGTGTGCATCTTCAACTCACTAGAAACTACCTGTTGGAACCTGCTGGTCCTGACCACGGTGGTCCTGACTAACCCTTACTTTCTTTGCCTTTTCCTCCAATATCTGGGTGAGCGTGCGGGATTTTTCCTTCATGATGGCTTCCTTCAAGAGCTGCTCGTTGACGAGCTGCTGCTCGAGGAGCTCGGATTCCAGAAGTTCCCTCTCCCGTTCCAGGAGTAGCTGCTCGGCGATCAGCTGCTGGCGCGTCGGAGCCTCCAACCCTTCCTGGACGGCCAAGAGCTGCAGCTGCAACAGCCTGCAAGAGACGCCCAGAAACTTTCACAAGTGACGACGTAAAATTACAAAACACTTTTTATTTTTGAATCTTTACAAACACTGACAACGAGTGAAAAGAACAAAAAAAGACTCTTACTTTTCATCGTCGTAGCCTGCGCTGTCCAAATCATCGACGAAGTTGGCGCCTGACAGAGCGGCCAGCTGGGCCAAGTCGTCCGTGAGCGGTACCTCGATGACGCGGTAGCGATACCCTGCTGGCGGTGCCTCCCGGGGTATCTCCTCCCTTGAGGCGCCACAACATTCAAGTTACAATGAGATAACTGATTCAATAGACAGTTGATTAGGTAATTTTAGTCGGTGACAAGCTCATAATGCACGTACAAGCTCCGCGTCCTTCACCCGCGCGTCACCCTCCGGCGGGCTTTGTCTGAGCTTGCCACCAAGTTCTACAATCTGCACACTCGTAAGAAATCGGAAGCGTCTGCTCTCCCTGGAAAATAAAGTCACTGGTTCTTGAGAAAGTAGCGCCATTGCCTTTCCTGCCTGCTAGCTGGACAGAAACAAATACCAGCATACAGACGACAAAACCATATAAGGTGATTAGCTGATCGCTCTTAGTTGCCTTGGCAATCGCCATTTCGGTTCATTCAAATCTTTGAAGCTTCGAAAGGGTCGTTCTGAACAAGTCGCGCCACAAGCCCGCTATAGAGCGTCATCTGAAAGCATTCCTGGCCAATATTAGCGTCTTTGGCACTGTGCACGCAATCATCTTATCAATCATGCTTATCTCCAGAGATCCCTCGCAGTAGCATTGGTCTTCTTGCGTATTTCAAGACAGGAAAATTATTTTTGAAAAGCACCAGCCTCGCATATGGTGGATGTACGAATACCTTTACGTTTATTTCGCCGGTGTGTGAATAGAAAAATCGTCGGTATACAAGAAACGTCTTTATAAAGTTACCCGTCATCAGCGAATTTAGATCGGCTCATTAAGAATGGAGAGATAAAGAAGAAACTCCTCATTCCATGACCAAAAACGGCGACCATACGTGGAGCTTGGTGCTACTTTGGCAGGATCCGGTTACTTTACCGCAAAGTATTTGGGACATCCAATCGGTGCAATCTATGGAGCGCGCTCGGCCATTGACGATGCTCATAACAGAGAGATTTAGGGAACCGGTTTTCTGTACATCCGATACGTTTTGAGAAGCCCTTTGGTACGAACTGCGCATGAAGGCCCATCGTACCGTATCGGATGTGTAAAGACGATTCCCTAAAACTTTCAAATATGTTTAGACCTCAGAAAACGGTTTGCGCGGTGGCACTGAGAATGACGTTTCACCGTGCTCAGTGCGGGAGTACAGACTGTGTTTTTTCTTGGGTCTAAACTTATCAGCATTTCCCAAATGCTTTGCGGAAAAGTACAGACGCTTCGAATTTCTTAGCATGTACGTATCAAAGACAGAAAGTTCGTGCTGAAAGCGCGGGGCATCTACTGCATTCTGGATCTGTCGCCGACTGTAGAGTTGCCGCATTTTAGGTGTTCACCAAGAAACACTCATAAACGTAGGGCCGACATATATATTTTATGGATATTTTGGGGAAAATTATTCCTTCTTTCTGATCGCTTTTATTATGTATTTTTTCCTTTTTATTTTATCACGTTGTTGAGTCTTCTTCTTTTCACTTGATGTTAATATGCCTTCTGTTGTTAGCCCTGAGTGCGGTAAAATGAATCCTTCCGAATGCTCGATTTCGGCACGGACCAAACAGCTGGAAACAACAGAATGGTTGACTAAATGGTGGTAATCAACACGCCTTACATTACGTCAGTGTTGATACAAAAAAAAAAAAGTATCTGGGTGTATGCTTGCATTACTTCGTGAATCCTTGTGAAGTATACAATGTTGACTGAATAATAATGATCTTTAATGACTCAGTAGAGCCACGGCACCACAGAAATGCAGCAGCCAGTACCAGGGAGGCCCGCGGTGCCGCGTATAGTGAGGGTGATTATGGGATGATACAATACACACGATGGAAGATGAGGACGACGTACTCTAATGAACGTCGTCAAAACCGCTAAGCGAGTCTTGGAGGTTCGGTGGCGGTTCAGGCGATGTCAGCCAGTGAGCCGAGTTGACCTTCGGCGGGCCGTTCGACGAACGTTCAAGATTGTAACGTCCTGGCGGTTTTGGTGGTGCGGTCGCTCACTTCGGTGAAGGCAGCGACTCTAGGGGTGGCCCAGTCGAGGTGAACGGCTACCACCTCCGATGCATTGACGTCTAGGGCTAGAACGTAGCGCCGCAGCCGCAGTCACCCTGTATGGCTCTCTGTCATCGACGTCATCTTCGTCCTCAAGAAAAAATGTGCAGTGAAACTTGGATCGATCCTTCGGCTTGCATGACTGTTTTCATCCGGGTACTTGGTGAGTACTCGTAAGTATAAATCGACGACAATTTAGACATTTTTAGAAAAAAAAAAACACTACGATATCGAAATCGGCGTGATGAGTTAAGTAAATTGATATTTTGTTAGAAAGGGGCATTCACAGAAACCATGGTGATGCCAGAGCGATGCAGTCGTATTCTGAGCGCATAAAAAGGTTCACTAAAAGCTTTGGAGTCTTGAACTCGACGATATAATTGCGAGTGTATACTTACATTCTTGCTTCTTGTCGAATGCCCAAGGCTCGTGCCCAAGACAATCGAATCTGGAACAGACGGAAGTGGCAGAAACTTCTTCTTTACCCCTGCCACACAATAAGATTTAACGTCAATTATATCGCTAACAAAACTATTGTTCATCGCAGAAAGAAAGAGGGAGAGAGAGAGAGACGTTTTATTAAAAGAAACAAGAAATTCGGAGTGGGTTTGTTTGTGACAGACAATAAGTTGCTTTGCCCACAGCTCACACAACAACAACAACAAAGAAAATAATAAAGCCTGGTTCAGAGAGTTGCGTTTGACTGCGTTTGACTGCGTTGCGGCTGCGAGAAACCAGGACATCCCTGCTGCTTCTATCGCGTGCCAAGATGATTCCTTGAATTGGATTCCACGCTTCATTCGAAGCACACATGTGCCGGTGACTCGCATTCGGTTCTCGACGCAACGCAGTCAAACGCACTCCCACTAACGCAACAGTCTGAACCGGCCTTAAGGCTCGAGCTTGAAGCAGAGTGCAAGCTCGTGCTCTCTGCTGAAGGAA